>LDKF01000095.1:24109-54850 GCA_001026735.1 Rotylenchulus reniformis | reverse complement strand
CCCCCCCCCCCCCCCCCCCCCTCCCCCCGTAAAACATTTTTTGTAAAAAGGCTGAAAATAAGATCAGCGAATAGACATCTTTGGGCACTACTTTAAAGACGCCCCTTTTTGAAAACCCACTATAAGGGTCCTCCCTTTTAGTCAAAAATGTAAAAAATTTTTTTGTTTTTGCAAATCTTTTACTCAAAAACTATTAAAAAAACAAAAAAATTGAAAAAAAAATTTTTTCGTTTCAAATGAAAAGGGTCCCCCCTGTTAAATTAGTGGGTTTTCAAAAAGGGGCGTCTTTAAACCCCTCTTAGTGAATTTTCATCAAAAAAATGTCCAATTTTCTTAAGAAATTGAATAATTGAATTCTTGGTGATCGAAAACTGTTGTAAAAATTCTTTCCGTTGAGAAATATCATTGATTTGATAAAGAATTCGATTTTTTGTTTGATATTGACGAAAAATTTGCGTTTTTAAAAGTGTCCTTATTTTTGACCCTAAAATCTTAGATTTTGACCCGGGTGTCCTTATTTGGGGGTCTTGGGAGTTGCCAACCCTGAGAAAGATGAATATGAACTTCTCCGAAATCCTGCAATTTTGTAGGGAAATTTTTGCGGGGGCCAACTTGATAAGCAGAAAAAACAAATCTAATCAATAGATGTCTTGCTACTTGTTATTAAGCTTAATCTAGCATCCATCAACTAACTTGTAAGTTAACATTTTGTAGAATCAGAGGTAAGTATATCCATGAAACTTACACCCCACACACGTTGTTCCAGGACCCAATTAGCTCTTTGGGGGGGGGGGCAAGGTTGACTTGGCCAAAGTTCCCCCTTCCCTGGGAAAAGTCAGCTGTCACTCACAGGAGGAATGGATATGTAACCCCGTCAGAACTCAGAAACTCACCTTCCAACTCGTCATTTTTCGTCGTTTCCTCCTTCCATTCATCACCTCATCAAATCGGCATCGCTTTTTTCAATTTTGTTGAGAAAATCGAAAAATTTCAATTCTATTTTAAAAATTACCCTTCAATGGTTTTCGACAATGAAATTTGATAACGTGATCACTGATCAATTAGAGAATTATGCTGATTTTTGACTAAATTTCAATTTATCGAATGAATTTTTCATGTTTTTTACTGGAAATTTAGCCGTTTTCATCAGCTCCAATTCCCTCATCATGGCCAATCCCCGCGGTGCCTCAGCTGGCACATTGGGCCTTATTGGCCATCCCCCCCCCCCTTTATGTGCCTCATCCCTTTTCCAATGTGCCATTTTCCACATTTGTCCCCAAATTGGGTGGCATCGAGCAAAGACTTGAAGGTCCAAGCTTGGCCTTGGCCCTCGGTCTTTCCGTGGTCAATTAATTTGCTAAAAAATATTTTTTCCCACAGAAGATTTTACACTGGGAATGGTGTTCCTAATTCAGGCACTCATTTCGATCATTCGGTCTCCACGTGTTAAGGTATGTTGTTATTCTTAACTTTCATCAGCGAATTTCCACAATTCTATGGTGTTCTTAATACTTTTCTTTAATGTCTTTGTTCAAAGATAAAAAGTCCATTTTTGGCCATATTTATCTCATCCTCCCCCAAATTCAGCAAGTCAAGCCCTTCACCTTACATTGCTCCCTTCTGTTCTTTGTGTTCGCTTACGCTCTGTCCGGGGGACTGATCTTCAACCGACTGGAAGCTGAACCGACCCGAGAACATCAACGCCGGGAATGGGAGAAAAAGCAAGAATGTGTGCTCGAAGTATGAGGGAACAGGGGGAGGACGGGTGAAACACCGAGGATTGGCTCGTTTTTCAACATTTTTGCCATTTTTAGGCACTCCAACGAGGTAAAGAACCGCTGGGCGAGCCCTATTGGCCGGTGAACGCGACGGCCAACACAGTGCTCCAATGCTTCCGGACAGAGCCGGACGCTCGCTCGCAATGGGGCCTGATCACTGCCACCCTCTATGGGTTTGGCATTGTCACCACTCTTGGTAAATAAAAATTAAATTCAATCACATTACTCTCTTCTACTCTGGGGGATTGATCTGGCGTGGGAGGGGGAAAAAGAGTGTTCAAGCTAAGCGGAAGGACAGTAAAGGATAACAGTCCCTAATTCACCATGTAGAGTTGTGCTAGCATATCCTTACTTTATTTTACCTTCCGCGATTAAAGGTTACAACCGAATTGCTCCGATAACATTAGCCGGTCGCCTCTTTTGTGTCTTCTACGGCATCTGCGGCATCCCGATGACCATGATTGTATGAGTGGCCGATAACTCTTACAATTAACCCATAATATTCATTGCTAGATCATTGCAAACATTGGCCAGTACCTCAACCAATTTGCTGGTGCCACCCGCAAAAATGTCAGTAACAGTATCATTTGAATATTTCCACTTTGGCATTCTGTTCTTGACTTTCATTTCACGAATCCACCTCTTCTGATGATCCATTTTGTTCATAAAGATCGAAGCTTATCGTGAACGGCGACGGCGTAGCCGGCTCTCGATCACTGGCGAGGATATCCCCGAGTCGTCCATTGAGCTGATGTCTCTCGGTCTGTTGGCCGCTTTCCTGCTTTACGTGTGCTTCGGCGCTGTGCTTCTACCTTTGTTGAATGGAACGGTCAGTGCTGACATGAGAGAGGATTTGGGAGTTTTAACCAAATGGGGTATTCGAAACCGGTGTCAACCCAAAATCACTCCAACCCAAAATTGGCCCAACTCAAAGGGAATTACAAAATGCCTAAAGGACAAAACATCGCTAAAACCCGGCTATCTACCGTTTTTCGTGGCGGCTTAGGCAAAAAGCACGGTTCAATAGGTGCGGGCTGGAGGATTATTAATTTTTAATTAGGAATTTTATTATTGGGCTCGCCGAAGGCGAGCCCAATGATAAGATTTCTAATCAAAAATTAATAATCTTCCAGCACTCACCTATTGAACAGTCCTGCCTCTTATTTTTCACTCGGGAAGGACTCAAATCTATTTTATTTAATTTTTTAAATTTCTCTTAATTTTTTACCATATTTTTAATTAATTCGTTAATGCTGTAATTGGTTTTTGGACTTTTCGTCCTTTCGGCATTTTGTTACATACAGTATTTTTCGACCCAAAATATGTCCACCTTTAACGTGGGCATATTTTGGGTTGGACATATTTTGGGGTGAAGCCTTCGAAACCAGCGTTTTTCTGTTCCAGGATTTTTCAATCTGTTCTGTTCCTGTTCTGTTCTTGAAATTCGGAACAGAAAATCTGTTCTGTTCCTGTTCCAAAATTTTTCCGTCTGTTCTGTTCCTGTTCTGTTCTCAGAATTTGGAACAGAACAGGAACAGATTAAGCAGGAACAGTCAAATCTGTTCCTAATCTGTTCCTATGAAATTTTTACTTCAAATTTTGCTGAAATATTTCGAAATTATCTGTCCTTTGCCTAAATTATTAAGATCAATTTTAAAAATAGAAATTTTAAATTTTTATTTTTAGAAAAATTTCAATTATCAAAAATTAAAATAGAAATTTTAAATTTTTATTTTTGGAAAAATTTCAATTATCAAAAAAATAGAAATTTTAAATTTTTATTTTTGGAAAAATTTCAATTATCAAAAAAATAGAAATTTTAAATTTATATTTTTAGAAAAATTTCAATTATCAAAAATCAAAAAAATGAAGTTTTTTAATTGGGAAAATTTTAAAGAAATTTTTAAAAATTTAAGAAGTCGGTGAAAATTTGATTAAAGTTTTCCCAGATCCGGATTTAAGAAGCATCTCCGACAGGTACAGAAAAAATTTTGGGAATTTTTGGCCACTTTCATAAGAAAATTGACCTTTTCCTAAGCCTTGAGGGCTCAATTGCAGTTTAGGCGTCCTTAAATATTTTAGGCGTCCTTAAATATTTTAAGCGTCCTTAAAAAATTTAAGCGTCCTTAAAAAACTTTAAGCGTCCTTAAATACTTTAGGCGTCCTTAAAAATTTTAGGCGTCCTTAAAAACTTTTAGACGTCCTTAATAAAAGGTTTTCTTTTTTTTCTATCTGTGTAAGTGTTGACGCTAACCCGATTATGATGCCCATTTTTCCCGTAAATGCTGCGTCAACTGATGTCACTTTTTTAACTTCAAAATTTTTGTGTAAAATCATAGGGTACATTCCTGTTAACGGGGGGGGGGGGGGGNCCCCCCCCCCCCGTTAACAGGAAAGTACCAATCATCATCTCGAATTTTATAATGCGGAATCTCGGTTATGGACACATTTATTTGCGGGTTCTACATGTGGTATCCCGGCTATGCACATATTGTAATTTGATATGTGTGCCACGATAAAATATGCACAGCCTGCTGGATGCCGCATGTAGAACCCACAAACGAATATGTGCATGGCCGGGTTGCCGCATTACAAAATTCAAAATGGATGTCAGAATTGGGTTCGGCGTCAAAAATTACTCTGGGAAGTCTTTTTTTGATGATTTTGGGGAATTTTTTTTCAAAAAATAGGGGCAACAAACTTAATACTATTATCATTTTACATAGTTATATGCTTTTTAAAAAAAATTGTGAAAAATCTATTAAGGACGCCTAAAGTTTTTAAGGACGCCTAAAATATTTTAAGGACGCCTAAAAGTTTTTAAGGACGCTTATTTTTTATAAGGACGTCTAAATTTTTTAGGGACGCTTAAAATATTTAAGGACGCCTAAAATATTTAAGGACGCCTAAACTGCAATTGAGCCTTTTTGAGGATAATTTTTAGAAGGAAACTTTATATATAGGGTGAGGGTGGCGGCGGTCCCGATAGGGGCCGCCGGAGAAAATTTTGAGAATTTGGCACAGTTCGTTGAGAAAATTGGTCAATTTTTTCGATTTTCTTCCCTTTCCTCCCGATTTTCCACCCTCCCTAAGAATCCTCCCCCCTTTTTCCGGACCCCGGAAAAGTCCGGACCCGGATCCGAATCCGATCTCCAACTAAGACATATATAAATGTTAAAAGTTTTTGAAAATTTAGATTTGGAAAAAAATATTTAAAAATTTTCGACTTCTATGAAAAAGTTAGAAAAAATTTCCAGTCTGAAATTTTTTTTAAAAAAATTGAGGAGTTGCGAGGAAAATTTCGAAATTTTGTCCGGTTTTCATAAGAAATTTTCAGCAAAATCGGTGGTTGGAACAGATTAGGAACAGATTGGTCTGTTCCTGCTTAATCTGTTCTGTTCCTGTTCCACAGATTTGCAATCTGTTCTGTTCCTGTTCTGTTCTCAGAGCGTGGAACAGAACAGAACAGGAAAAGGAACAGAACAGGAACAGAACAGATTAAGTCGGAACAGAAAAACGCTGTTCGAAACACCGTGGAAGGGGGTGAGATGGAGACTTGGAATCTGATGAAAGATTCGAAATCGGACCTATCCATGACTAATGTTTAAAATTTTAGAATGTCCATGACTAGTGCTAAATTTAAACTAACATATTGTTATGAGTTTAATAACTTACCTCTGCCTAAGGGAAGTCGACTCGGGGTTCTCTCTGGCGGGGGTACAAATTTGTAAACTAAAAAGCTGACTATTTTTATCGTGTGATGATTGGTGATTATTTGGTGTAACTCTTAAAAATTTATTTGCTTAATTATAAAACCCTTTAGTTTGACTTCTACAACGGCATCTATTTCAACTTCCTCTGCCTCACGGCCATCGACTTCGGCCAATTAGTTCCGTCCAGGTCAGCAACATTTTCATATTGACACCCCCGGTTGGTTCAATTCCAGATGGGCCTTTCTCCCTATTACTTTTCTCTATGTGTGCATAGGTGATTTTTTTATTATTTTTTTTAATTTTGGATTTCTTTCTTTTTAAAAGGTTTGGCCATCACCACAATTGCGATTGACATCGGGTCCGAGTACATGAAGAAGCTTCATCACTTTGGCAAAAGGATGAAAAACGTGGCCACAACAAAAATTTGGTTTGGAGGCAAAACGTGAGTTCAAATCCAATATCCAATAGACCCGACATCCTAGAGTATCCTCTAAAGTCCGAACAATAATAAACGGATATTTATTGGCAAAATGTTAGGAGACTAGACGTACGTGATGGCTGCGGAATTGGGCAAAAAGTGACAAAAGAGTATCAAAGCAAATTGAAAGAAAATGACCACGAAATAGCGAGCTTTGAGAGCGAATAAAAATCTGCGAAAGAGATTGATAATATTCACAGGTAACAATTTCTAAGTATTTTGGCGCCCTCAAGAGGGTGAATGATGAATCAGAGTGATGTGCTATAATTGGACCTAAGGTCCCGCAAAGCTATAATTTTTATAGCAAGCTATAGCCTCAGAAGTCAGAGACGCAGATTATAGCAAGCTATAATCCGAAATAGTATGATATTAATTCTGGCATTGTGTTGGATCGAAAGTGTCCAAATTTAAAAAAACTCTGACGTCTCTTCCTCTTTTTCCATACTCTCTCGCTTTTCTGTCTTGGCGCACTGTCTTACCGCAATTTTTGAATTTTAAACCAATAGTAATTTACAATACAGTTCGCCATAAATGGGTACTGGTTGGGTAATGATTTAAAATTCAAAAATTGCGGTAAGACAGTGCGCCAAGACAGAAAAGCGAGAGAGTATGGAAAAAGAGGAAGAGACGTCAGAGTTTTTTTTAAATTTGGACACTTTCGATCCAACACAATGCCAGAATTAATATCATGCTATTTTGGATTATAGCTTTCTATAATCGGGCGACACCAGAGAAGCAGAAATAGCTTGCTATAAAAATTATAGCTTTGCGGTACTCTAATTGGACCTAACCAGCACCATTGCGGAGATCTTTATCGGCAACCAATTAATTAATTCCTATCGGACATTCATCATTCGGCTTCCAGATTGGGTTTGGTGTCTTTGCTGCTGCTGTTGTTGTTGTCCTACAACTCTTTGTTGTTGTTGTTGCTGCTGCAGTTGGCCGGGTTGTTCAGCCGCCGGTTGCGGGGCTGTGTAAGTTTTGCATTGGGGACACTGCCAGGTCAGCTCGGCACATCCCGATTGAGCCTTGCACCTTTAAAAAGTTTGGATTACTATCTTTTTGCTCGATTCTCGACCCACACCAATCTCGGTACCTCCATCCTTCCCCTCCTTACCTGGCACAAAGATGGATCGTCAGCGGCAATGGAGTCCCCGGCATTGTGCCTATCCAACTGGGCCCGGCACCGCCTTGTTGTCGGACCAATTGCGCAAAGCGATCCATCATGGCCGCTTTGGCGCGGACCGACAGGCACTCATCTAAAAGGATCAAAAAGTGATCGGAGAACTGATCAGTGAGTGAATCCTGATCTGCACTATCTGAATGAACTGACATGTCTGCTGCTGACTCATCTCTACCAATGGCTCCCATCGTTGCACCATATTCAAGCATTGTTCCAATAACTCTTGCAGCCGACACCGATCCAATAGGGAAAGTCGAACGAACACGGAGAGCTGGGTGTTAGGGTTGAGAAGCATGTTGGCACATTTGCGCATAAGACCGTGCGATTCCAGTTTGCATGCCGCTAGGAGCACTGGTGCTATGTTTGATTCTGAAAGATTAGGGAGGGGGGCAATTAGTATGAGAGCATTAAGATGATCAACTGATCAATTAATCAACTAGGATGTTTGGGATTGATCGCCTTTGGGTGATCAATGAAGATTCGCGTGAAAACTGATGTTTGCTGATAGACAAGGAAATGATCGATCGATGTTGGATTGGGAGTAGTGATCGGATCGGGCGTAGGAGTATGGTGAACATATATGATTAGATAGCAGGACGAAAGAGCTACGAAGAGAGGAGTATGGTGGTTTGGTCACTGATCATGATCACTGATCAGTGTGTGAGTCTAAACCTCCCACGAACCTGTGATTCGGAGCTGTGGTGGGTAGATGGCCATCAGGAAGTACTTCAACTCCTCGCTTGAGCAAGGACAATAAACCATGTCGTCCTCGGCGGGCATTCCGCCACCGGCCAGCCCATTGCACATGCGTTCTTGAAATAGGGTGGACCAGGCCGCAACATAATCTGATGATGGAAGAAAGAAGATTGTATGTATGGAAAAATATGGCCAAGTTCGGGCTATATGGCCTAAACTCACATGGATTTACGTGATAGGCTCGCCCAGTTTTGGCCCGGACGCTGGTGAAGTTCAGATCGCTCGGACTCAACAGGTGCTCCATATCCACTGGGGCTTCTGGCAATTCCTGAAAATTTTCGGATTTTTTCGGAATTCGCAAATGCCCGCGCCCACTTCCGGCGCCTGGGATCCGTGCATCCTTTCCAGCAATAATACTTTGACCCGATCAGAGAGAGATCCGTAGCGAGAACCGCTAAGGTCCAATTTGTGCGCATTTGGGCGCAGCTCACGGAGAAGCAGGGACAACAGACGGTTGAGCTGGAAACGGTCAGCCAGCCATACCTTTTCCAGAAAAGGCAGCTTATTGGCGATCAGGAAACATTCACAGCGGTGGAGCAGTCCATCCATCTTAGCAGGGGGGAGGAAAATAGAACAGTTGGGGGGGGGATAAAGGGTGATCTGGATCGATAAGAAAAAAAGTTGATAAAAGAGAATCTAGGGTGATCCGATCGATCGATTAGAAATAAATAAATTGATTAGATCTATAAGAAGGAAAGAAGAAGATAATTTGAGAGATAACTATTGTTGATCACTTAATAATTAAGCGATAGGGTACTTGGTAGTCGAAGGCCAGCGGGAGCAGTATATGAACTGTTTGGTCATCTACATCCTTGTACCTTCAAAATTCCATGTCCAGGTTCGAATTTAGACTTGAAAAGGGTTACGTTGGATGGATGGCCAAAAGCATTTCTAGCACATGGTCATACGAGACATTTGCAAGGATCAGCTCGCGATCTGGACACTCTAGGCACCATGAGCGCAACACGGGGGACCAAACCTTTTTTAGAACATTATAGCTTACCCTCCTTATCATAATAGAAACTGGAGGATGGCCATCTTATTCACCGAGATGTAATGCTCGTCCACATAAAGCCGCTTTCCGTCCACTAATAACGGCCGTGTCCTTTGCCCATCCGGCCGAGTGAAGTCCGTGAACAGCTCCAATGGGTTCGCAATCTGCTGATCGGCCGTCGGGGAATCTGCGGGGTGGGGGCGCCCCGCTGAAGCGGTGTGATTTAAGGCCGTTGTCGCTGACGGCATTCCGTCTAGCGGGTCTGGCATCATTGGCGAATATGGCCTTGGTTGGTGCTGATGGTGCTGATAGGGTGCCGAGGGCATCGGAGGCGAAAAGTCGAGCAACGAGTCCATCTGCTTTGGGGATTCGGAAATCAATTCCAAAAGATCCATTCATCCTTTCGATTGAAATGCCAAAAAAAAATTTTTTGATCTGGCATTTAGGGATAAAAATGAGGACTCTAAACCTAGGAATTTTACAAAGTTTCCAAGATGTGGCCTCGGCTTAAGTTCAATTTAATCTTTTCTTCGATTTTTGACATCGATTCTATCCTTTAATTTAATCCAAATTGTAAGCCGATTTACGGATCTGGAAATCCGGAAGAGACCCATTCCAGTTCCAATTCCAAAATTGATTTTTTGCCCGAGCGAATTAATTAAGAGAGATGTCGGGGGAATGGAAATGGAAAAAAACGGAAAGTGCCGTGGCATTCATTCATCATTGACAAAGGTTTTGGGAAGCGGAAACGCTTGAGGGTTTTCCCCATTTTTCACTGTGTATATGAATGATGTCAGATGCCATTTTCAGATGGGAAATTCCAAAACAAAAAATCTCCAATGGAACCAACTAAAAATTTGGAAATTTTTTTATGTTAAAAAATTGGACCGAAAAAATCTCAATGCCAAATCCATCTGATTTGGGCGAAAGGACATGGGTAAGTTATGGCCATCCATTTTTAGCAAAGTTTGAAAAATATATCGAAATTAATGTCGTAAAAGAAAAAATATTTTTGATTCATTTTAAAATGGACAAATTATGAACAATTTTTAGGCGTTGGCAATAATTAATTTTTTATCACTGTCAAGGGTCAAAAGACAACGGCCAAAAAATTAAGCGAATTGAGAAAAAAACAAAATGAGTATTTTGGAAGTAATGCAATGCATTTGGGGGAGTTTGGGTGGGTATTGGATAGGCTGTCCGGGGAATTGGCAAGAATTCCGGGGCCAAAATGGTCCGAGTGGGGGGGGGAAGAGAGAGAGATAAAAGGAGAGAGAGAGAGAGACGGCGAGAAAGGTGCCGGGAAAAATGGAATTGCCAAGAGTGAAAAGAGAGAGAGAGTGGGGAACGAATCGAGAGTGGGCGAGAGAAGCGAACGGGTGAAAAAGAGAGAGAAAACGGAGAAAAGCCACGGGAAGAGGGAGAGGGAGGGGAGGAACTATTGAGGCCCAAGTCCCAAGGGCCATAACAATACAGAGAATCACTTTTGGTGCCAAACAAAGAGAGACGAATAGCTATAAAAGGGCCAAAAAGTTGATCTGATTAATTGGCCAAACGATCGAGCCAACTTTGGCCCAATATTGCAATTTGGCAAATCTCCGATGTGAACATTTTTAGTTGTGGCCAATTTATAGGATACTTATTTTACCTTTTTTAGTTGAAAAAAATTGTTTTTTAAGAAGTATTTTTGAACAGAATTATGGGCTTTTTCTGATTGTGAATGGAGGTGGGGCAATGGAGCGGGAACGGCATGGCATACGACGGCAATGATGAAAACGAAAAAATGGGGGAAAGGCTTTTGGCGTGTACTTCTTTCCCGCTCCTTTGCCCTCTCTCTTTAAGCCCCCTTTCTTTCTTTTGGGTGTGGGAAATGAAAATTCAATGCACCAAAAAAGGGACGGCAAAGAATATTTATTGGCCAAAAGATAGAAGAGTGTGGGAGGGAGGGGGGGGAGAAAAAGAAAACGGAAAAATAAAGTGGTGAAGGGCAAGAAAAAGAAAGAAGAAGAAGAAGAATAGATGAGCTCAAGAGAAAGTTGCCTAAAAAAGCTTTAGGTGACCTGATAAAATCCTGGAAATATATTTTAAATTTTTTTATTCACGTTTTGGATTCGAAATGCCCCCATTTTTGTTGGTAGGTTGCGCGTCCGTGATCTGCTGCATGCGGTGGGCAAAAAGTGTGGCATCGACCCCTCCGAAATTGATAAAATTGACTTGGAAAATATTGTTGAGAGGACAATTGCCTTGAATGTGAGCAGAGAAAGGGGCCAAATATCCCAATGTTTGATTGATCTTGATCACCGCAGGAAGGCCGCGAACCCCCTCCGGATACAAATGAGGAGGCATTGCCCCCAATGGAGCCGGGACCACCTGAGCGCAACTCCCTGCTTGATCAACCGCCACCACCACCCAAAAAGCCGCCGCATCCGAGTCCGCCACCTCCCATGGTCCGAGCGGAACAGCAATTTGTCGGAGGACCGCCGGTTGAGAAGGCGGTACCACTGGAACAGGCGGACGGGGGAGGCGGAAGGGAGTTGGTAAGGTGTATTAGTGTGCTAATGTTGTTGTAGGCGAAATAGTCTGATCTGGCCAACAGAATCTAGACTTGTGCAAATTTGTGGCAATTGACATGGAAGAAATTCCGGCGCCGGCCCAAGAGCAGACGTTGGCTTGGATGGAACCGCCGAAGCTACTGATTTATCCGCGACACGAGCTGATCGAGCCCGACCCGGATTGGGTGGCCTCGCCCACCCAATTGAACGCCCAAACACCGCCTCGGGTGATCGTGGATGATGGAACACAACGGATGGTGACGACGACGACTGCCGCGGAGCCCCGAAGGTTCAAGGAGAAGAAGGAAAAATATGGACGGAATGCCAAAAAGTTGTACGAAACATACCAGGAAGAGTGGGACAGGTTGGAGAAGTTATCAGATCGGAAGCTGGGACCAAGGAGGAGATCGGTGAGTTGGTGGAAACCTTTTCGCTCAATAGATACCAAAGTGACCTCTTGTCTCCTTCCTTGAGGTGCTCGCCCTGAACACGTTGGGTCGTGGTGGGCGCGAGTCCTCCCTGGACGGACACCACCAGTCAGCCTCCCACTCGCCGGTGTCCCACCATCGCGTTCCCGGCGGCTCCCATCCGCGTCCCTCGCTCGCCCCCTCCCTCTCCTCCCATCTGGCCAGCAGCGAGTGTTCCGTGGACAATCCGGCATCGCCCGGCCAAATCCGGAAACACGACATGTCCCCTCCGGCACCAAGGTCGGGCGAACCCGTGCGGATCGTGTCCCAGCCGGAGCCGCCAATTTCATTGCCATCTTCGCCGCCGAAATCGGACCCTTCGGCACCGGTAGCTGGCATGTCTAATGTGTCCAACACGGAATCGGCACCGAATTCCATGACTCCGGCTACAACGTCTATTTCTACCGTATCCCGTCCAGAACAAAATTCGTCCATAGCAGCGAACTCTACGTTTCAACCGGCATCGAACAACTCAAGTACCCCTCAAAAGGTGTCCCTTCCGGCACCGAACTCTCCGGTTTCTCCTACCCCGCGGATCAAAACTCCACCGGCGCCGGGATCCGCCGCCTCCCAGTTCAACTTCACCACCACCTGTGCAGCCTCGGCAACGCCCGCGAAGCTTCCGCCTCGCGGATCTTCCTCCCGTGCCTCCGCCAGTCCTCGAGTACTACGTCCGGTAAAAATTTTTAGCCTTAAAATTAGTGCAATAATTTAATTTAATTCGCTTTAAGCCGTCGCCCCGGGCGGAGCTGAAAAATCGACGTTCATCGTCGCCGCGAAAACTAAGCATGACGAAATTTAAGAAATTCGGAGAGGTGGTGACACATCCAGTTATCCCGGGAGCGGGGGAACCATCAGCCCAAACAGAAGAGTCCGGAGAAGAACAGAGGAGCGGAAGAGCCGGAGGGAACTGATCAGTGATTGAATGATCGGAGCTGAACTGATCGACTTCGCCACGCTTACAAGAAATCTGAATAGTGTTATTGGTTCGATACCGATGTGAGGAGATTTCGATTTGATGACATCTCGAAAACCACTCTCGTACCAATCTCCGATCTCTACATGTTTGTATGCATTTGGGTAGAATTAATAAAGAATGAACACATCATTTTACAAATTTGAGGAATACCCGTATTCTCCTAATAAAAGCTCCGTGCTTATATATTCCATCCAAGGGTGCTTATATTAGAAGGGATGATTATTATAGTGCTTGTATTCGAAGAAATACGGTATTGGGAAGCTCATTATTGTTTCTTTGTTTTTGGTTACTGATTTGGTCCAAAATGCCAATTCTGTCCACCCAAATCCATGGTGATTACTGTGTAAGTGTAAGTTATATGTTCAACTTTCCTACATAGGGTATGATAAATTTTAGCATTCCTTGTTGATTGGGTGGTATACAAGTATTGGTTCCCGTGATGTCCAAGTGCTAACTGACGAGATGGCCAGAAACCAATTGGGCTCTTTGACAGCTTGAGCGTGAAGGATCAAACTCATTGTTTTGTCACGCAAATGTTTAAAAAAAGTGTTTGAATTGAAACTCAGCCCCTGGGACGCAAACAGTCTTGTGATTGGCAACTTTTTTGAACATTTCCTCCTTCATTTTTGATGTTTTGTCCTTTCTCATCTGACTACTTTTTAAAACATTTACCTTAGCTCCAAAACAATCTAAATAAATTGCTAATAAGTTGGGAACTATGTAGCTTGACTTCACCAAATATCATTTTTGGCTCCATTTAAAATAATGGGGATTGACTCTGATTGTGAGCGAGAAAATCGGCTCCCGATGGTCTTGACACAACCCAGTCCAAATCCAATGCTTCTTCGGTTAAACATTTATCGGGACAAAATGCTGAGGAGAGAATCGAGGACAGCAGGGCACAAGAGACAAGGGGCCAAAAAAATGGATGGAATTGTCAAAAATCCGCTGATCAGGGGGCCATAATGCCATGTCGAGATCAAGATCGGATCATCACCCTCCATCCCCTCCTCTTTCTCCTTCATCCTTCAAAAAGACATCTTCACTTCCTCCATGTTCTTTTTCTTACTTCTTCATCATCTTCTTCAACTTCATTCTCCGTTTCTCATCGTCTTCGCCTCGCCCCTCCGCTCCACAAGTTCCGCACCGGCACCCTGTCCTCCTCCACCGGCACCACCACCCAATAGGGTCCTCCTACGTCCTCCGCTTCTCTGCCAGACACTCTGGCCTCCNGGGGGGGGAAGAGAGAGAGATAAAAGGAGAGAGAGAGAGAGACGGCGAGAAAGGTGCCGGGAAAAATGGAATTGCCAAGAGTGAAAAGAGAGAGAGAGTGGGGAACGAATCGAGAGTGGGCGAGAGAAGCGAACGGGTGAAAAAGAGAGAGAAAACGGAGAAAAGCCACGGGAAGAGGGAGAGGGAGGGGAGGAACTATTGAGGCCCAAGTCCCAAGGGCCATAACAATACAGAGAATCACTTTTGGTGCCAAACAAAGAGAGACGAATAGCTATAAAAGGGCCAAAAAGTTGATCTGATTAATTGGCCAAACGATCGAGCCAACTTTGGCCCAATATTGCAATTTGGCAAATCTCCGATGTGAACATTTTTAGTTGTGGCCAATTTATAGGATACTTATTTTACCTTTTTTAGTTGAAAAAAATTGTTTTTTAAGAAGTATTTTTGAACAGAATTATGGGCTTTTTCTGATTGTGAATGGAGGTGGGGCAATGGAGCGGGAACGGCATGGCATACGACGGCAATGATGAAAACGAAAAAATGGGGGAAAGGCTTTTGGCGTGTACTTCTTTCCCGCTCCTTTGCCCTCTCTCTTTAAGCCCCCTTTCTTTCTTTTGGGTGTGGGAAATGAAAATTCAATGCACCAAAAAAGGGACGGCAAAGAATATTTATTGGCCAAAAGATAGAAGAGTGTGGGAGGGAGGGGGGGGAGAAAAAGAAAACGGAAAAATAAAGTGGTGAAGGGCAAGAAAAAGAAAGAAGAAGAAGAAGAATAGATGAGCTCAAGAGAAAGTTGCCTAAAAAAGCTTTAGGTGACCTGATAAAATCCTGGAAATATATTTTAAATTTTTTTATTCACGTTTTGGATTCGAAATGCCCCCATTTTTGTTGGTAGGTTGCGCGTCCGTGATCTGCTGCATGCGGTGGGCAAAAAGTGTGGCATCGACCCCTCCGAAATTGATAAAATTGACTTGGAAAATATTGTTGAGAGGACAATTGCCTTGAATGTGAGCAGAGAAAGGGGCCAAATATCCCAATGTTTGATTGATCTTGATCACCGCAGGAAGGCCGCGAACCCCCTCCGGATACAAATGAGGAGGCATTGCCCCCAATGGAGCCGGGACCACCTGAGCGCAACTCCCTGCTTGATCAACCGCCACCACCACCCAAAAAGCCGCCGCATCCGAGTCCGCCACCTCCCATGGTCCGAGCGGAACAGCAATTTGTCGGAGGACCGCCGGTTGAGAAGGCGGTACCACTGGAACAGGCGGACGGGGGAGGCGGAAGGGAGTTGGTAAGGTGTATTAGTGTGCTAATGTTGTTGTAGGCGAAATAGTCTGATCTGGCCAACAGAATCTAGACTTGTGCAAATTTGTGGCAATTGACATGGAAGAAATTCCGGCGCCGGCCCAAGAGCAGACGTTGGCTTGGATGGAACCGCCGAAGCTACTGATTTATCCGCGACACGAGCTGATCGAGCCCGACCCGGATTGGGTGGCCTCGCCCACCCAATTGAACGCCCAAACACCGCCTCGGGTGATCGTGGATGATGGAACACAACGGATGGTGACGACGACGACTGCCGCGGAGCCCCGAAGGTTCAAGGAGAAGAAGGAAAAATATGGACGGAATGCCAAAAAGTTGTACGAAACATACCAGGAAGAGTGGGACAGGTTGGAGAAGTTATCAGATCGGAAGCTGGGACCAAGGAGGAGATCGGTGAGTTGGTGGAAACCTTTTCGCTCAATAGATACCAAAGTGACCTCTTGTCTCCTTCCTTGAGGTGCTCGCCCTGAACACGTTGGGTCGTGGTGGGCGCGAGTCCTCCCTGGACGGACACCACCAGTCAGCCTCCCACTCGCCGGTGTCCCACCATCGCGTTCCCGGCGGCTCCCATCCGCGTCCCTCGCTCGCCCCCTCCCTCTCCTCCCATCTGGCCAGCAGCGAGTGTTCCGTGGACAATCCGGCATCGCCCGGCCAAATCCGGAAACACGACATGTCCCCTCCGGCACCAAGGTCGGGCGAACCCGTGCGGATCGTGTCCCAGCCGGAGCCGCCAATTTCATTGCCATCTTCGCCGCCGAAATCGGACCCTTCGGCACCGGTAGCTGGCATGTCTAATGTGTCCAACACGGAATCGGCACCGAATTCCATGACTCCGGCTACAACGTCTATTTCTACCGTATCCCGTCCAGAACAAAATTCGTCCATAGCAGCGAACTCTACGTTTCAACCGGCATCGAACAACTCAAGTACCCCTCAAAAGGTGTCCCTTCCGGCACCGAACTCTCCGGTTTCTCCTACCCCGCGGATCAAAACTCCACCGGCGCCGGGATCCGCCGCCTCCCAGTTCAACTTCACCACCACCTGTGCAGCCTCGGCAACGCCCGCGAAGCTTCCGCCTCGCGGATCTTCCTCCCGTGCCTCCGCCAGTCCTCGAGTACTACGTCCGGTAAAAATTTTTAGCCTTAAAATTAGTGCAATAATTTAATTTAATTCGCTTTAAGCCGTCGCCCCGGGCGGAGCTGAAAAATCGACGTTCATCGTCGCCGCGAAAACTAAGCATGACGAAATTTAAGAAATTCGGAGAGGTGGTGACACATCCAGTTATCCCGGGAGCGGGGGAACCATCAGCCCAAACAGAAGAGTCCGGAGAAGAACAGAGGAGCGGAAGAGCCGGAGGGAACTGATCAGTGATTGAATGATCGGAGCTGAACTGATCGACTTCGCCACGCTTACAAGAAATCTGAATAGTGTTATTGGTTCGATACCGATGTGAGGAGATTTCGATTTGATGACATCTCGAAAACCACTCTCGTACCAATCTCCGATCTCTACATGTTTGTATGCATTTGGGTAGAATTAATAAAGAATGAACACATCATTTTACAAATTTGAGGAATACCCGTATTCTCCTAATAAAAGCTCCGTGCTTATATATTCCATCCAAGGGTGCTTATATTAGAAGGGATGATTATTATAGTGCTTGTATTCGAAGAAATACGGTATTGGGAAGCTCATTATTGTTTCTTTGTTTTTGGTTACTGATTTGGTCCAAAATGCCAATTCTGTCCACCCAAATCCATGGTGATTACTGTGTAAGTGTAAGTTATATGTTCAACTTTCCTACATAGGGTATGATAAATTTTAGCATTCCTTGTTGATTGGGTGGTATACAAGTATTGGTTCCCGTGATGTCCAAGTGCTAACTGACGAGATGGCCAGAAACCAATTGGGCTCTTTGACAGCTTGAGCGTGAAGGATCAAACTCATTGTTTTGTCACGCAAATGTTTAAAAAAAGTGTTTGAATTGAAACTCAGCCCCTGGGACGCAAACAGTCTTGTGATTGGCAACTTTTTTGAACATTTCCTCCTTCATTTTTGATGTTTTGTCCTTTCTCATCTGACTACTTTTTAAAACATTTACCTTAGCTCCAAAACAATCTAAATAAATTGCTAATAAGTTGGGAACTATGTAGCTTGACTTCACCAAATATCATTTTTGGCTCCATTTAAAATAATGGGGATTGACTCTGATTGTGAGCGAGAAAATCGGCTCCCGATGGTCTTGACACAACCCAGTCCAAATCCAATGCTTCTTCGGTTAAACATTTATCGGGACAAAATGCTGAGGAGAGAATCGAGGACAGCAGGGCACAAGAGACAAGGGGCCAAAAAAAATGGATGGAATTGTCAAAAATCCGCTGATCAGGGGGCCATAATGCCATGTCGAGATCAAGATCGGATCATCACCCTCCATCCCCTCCTCTTTCTCCTTCATCCTTCAAAAAGACATCTTCACTTCCTCCATGTTCTTTTTCTTACTTCTTCATCATCTTCTTCAACTTCATTCTCCGTTTCTCATCGTCTTCGCCTCGCCCCTCCGCTCCACAAGTTCCGCACCGGCACCCTGTCCTCCTCCACCGGCACCACCACCCAATAGGGTCCTCCTACGTCCTCCGCTTCTCTGCCAGACACTCTGGCCTCCTCCAGGTACGGCACTCCGTCGGCGGCCAGCACCAGATTGTTGGACTTTTTGCCGCGCGAAGCCAACATCATTTGTTTTGGACCCATTAACGTCCGAAAGACCTCCTTGAGGGGGGGCATTTGGTGATCATGATCAATATTGACTATTGAGAGCAATTTATGATTAATATTGTCTATCTAAACCCGGCCAATGGATAAGTGAAAAAGATGTCAAGTCAAGGACACTCGAGAATCACGAATTCGGGTCTTCCAAAGTGATATTTCTAGTTTTTTTATCGCCAATAATTCTAAGCCACAACTTACTTAGCCAGAGTCCCTGGTCCTTGTGAAGAGATAACTTTCTTTTTTGGGAAATTCCATAGACGCTGTGGTGGGATAGAACCCGCGGTCCCCGTTTTTGATCCCAAATACTCTATTCAGCACAGAGTTAATCTCCATCGAATTTTTCAAGTAATACTAACCTGGATTCTCGTCATGGAGTTGGACGGTTTGGCCAAATTGCAATGGGCAAGCACGCAGAGAACCAGCAGAGCGGTGATCAGGTTCATTTATTCCGAAATATACGAAAATTGATGGCTAAATACCAAAGTTATGAATTTTTAAAGGTCTACAGAGACAGCGAAGAAGTATAGAAAGATAGAGAAAGAGAGGAAGCAGAGAGAGAGCGGGCGGGGCGAAGACGATGAGAAACGGAGAATGAAGTTGAAGAAGATGATGAAGAAGTAAGAAAAAGAACATGGAGGAAGTGAAGATGTCTTTTTGAAGGATGAAGGAGAAAGAGGAGGGGATGGAGGGTGATGATCCGATCTTGATCTCGACATGGCATTATGGCCCCCTGATCAGCGGATTTTTGACAATTCCATCCATTTTTTTGGCCCCTTGTCTCTTGTGCCCTGCTGTCCTCGATTCTCTCCTCAGCATTTTGTCCCGATAAATGTTTAACCGAAGAAGCATTGGATTTGGACTGGGTTGTGTCAAGACCATCGGGAGCCGATTTTCTCGCTCACAATCAGAGTCAATCCCCATTATTTTAAATGGAGCCAAAAATGATATTTGGTGAAGTCAAGCTACATAGTTCCCAACTTATTAGCAATTTATTTAGATTGTTTTGGAGCTAAGGTAAATGTTTTAAAAAGTAGTCAGATGAGAAAGGACAAAACATCAAAAATGAAGGAGGAAATGTTCAAAAAAGTTNCCCCCCCCCCCCCCCCCTCCTCCCCCTATTCCCATCTTCACAGTCCTTCCGATCACCGTCCACAAATTTTATGGAGGTTTGACCAGCTAGATGTGAAGGAAGAAAAATGCCTCCAGAATATAATATTGCGGGATGAATTATTGAATCAGAATGAATATTGCAACAAAAATATTAGTTTTTTTATTTTTAAAGAACATCGGTTTCATGGTCGGGTTTTTTGATCTGTTTGGTTGATTGGTTGGTTTGTGCTGAAATTGGAGTTTGGAATTTTTGAATTCGGGTAAAAATGGCCAAATGAAAAGCAAATGGAGGCAAAATGGAATGGAAAACTTGCAAAATTGATGATTTTTGGCCAAAATCATTGGCCCATTTTGGTCAACTCGGATAAAAACATTTTTAATTTAGAAAATTCTCCCAAATGGTCTGCAATTATCATACTAATGGGGTGGAGTGGGAAAATTTTGCACAAAATAGGCAAATATTTAGAAGGATGAAGAAAAAGGTGAATAAGGTGCAGAGAAGGAAGGAACCATTTATACCCATGGGGGTTTGTTGACTCTTGACTCCACCCTCCTCGCAATCTCAAATACATATGTGTTTTGTACAAAACAAGAATGGAGTTTGATGGCACGCATCGGCATTGACACTCACTAATGATAAATACAATACGGCATCATCCACCATTTTGCCGTTTTTGGCATTGGGACAGTATTGCCTATTTTGTCAAACAATTCTTGTGGAAAATCGGATGGAGGAAGAAGATGGTGGAAGGGGATAAAAACTAAAACAACAGCAGCTAAACACGTGATATTATTAAAATCCAACATTTTAGGGATTCGCGATGGAGCAAGAGAGAGAGGCAATGCATAATCTCAGGAATCGAACACACTGATCTCGGCGTACAGTGATCAGATCCAGATTCCAGATCAACACCTTTCCCCTCTCTGAACCAAAGAGGTGCATCAGTCATCTATTCTCCTCTCATACATATGATGTGTTTCTTGTATTTTCTTAGAAAAAGTGGATATGAAAAGACAAATGCTGATCCGGAATTTGACAAAACCCAAACCAAAAAGTGCCAATGCCGGAAACTGCCAATGGCACTCGCCTCCCCTCTCCCCCTCGGTTTGGGTCATCATCATCAATCATCTCTAGCCCTCCATTCATTCATTCATTGTTCCTCTTCGTCACCCGCAACTTCCTTATTCTTTTACTCAAAAGGAAATTGGTCAACCTTGCCGGATTTGGGGTTTGACGTCAAAAGTTGGCGCCATCTAAACCCGAGACCCACGGAGGGAGGGAAGGAAGGAAGGAACTAGGTGGAATAGGGGAGGAAATGAATAGAAGTGGAGGAAAGAGAGGGGGAGAAGAAGAAGGAGGAGGAGGAGGAAAAAGAAAGAAAAATAGGATGAGAAGGAATAACAAAAGGTGGGATGATAAGGAAGAGGAAGGACGAGGAGGGATCGGATGATGTGAGGTAGATAGACGAGTTGGATTCGTTCTAAGATTTCTCATCACTTTGTAGCTTTACCGATATGTGCCGCAGAAAGCCGCCACCTTCCAACTCCTCATCCACCTCCCCCTTGGCGTGTCAAAAGGTAATTTTTGGAGTGGAAAAGGCCCATTTGGACAAGAAAACAAAAATTGGAAAAGCAATGAAAATAGATCGAAAAGGGGCAAAATGAAGGGCCGACCACCCAGACGGAAGGAGAAAAAGCAGCCGCCCCGACGGCACAACTATTGGGATGATAAATACAGAGGGGGAAGGGGGTATAACTTTCTTCTGTGTTTGCCAAGATCGGAGTCATGAATGCGATATGGCCCAGGTTTGTATATGGATTAAAATATGCTCTATTTCAAGCTTTTTGGATGTCGAATGTGGAAAAGTTTAGTGGACACACAAATATTTTGTTTGAAAAACGAGAGGGTTAAAGATTAACTTTGATATGGCTTAAATGGCATGTCCAATTTCAACGGGGGCCTGGCCTTTATTGGAGCCGGGAAAGTTAGCCGAAAATTCCGATTTTCCAACAATAAATNGCCGGAAACTGCCAATGGCACTCGCCTCCCCTCTCCCCCTCGGTTTGGGTCATCATCATCAATCATCTCTAGCCCTCCATTCATTCATTCATTGTTCCTCTTCGTCACCCGCAACTTCCTTATTCTTTTACTCAAAAGGAAATTGGTCAACCTTGCCGGATTTGGGGTTTGACGTCAAAAGTTGGCGCCATCTAAACCCGAGACCCACGGAGGGAGGGAAGGAAGGAAGGAACTAGGTGGAATAGGGGAGGAAATGAATAGAAGTGGAGGAAAGAGAGGGGGAGAAGAAGAAGGAGGAGGAGGAGGAAAAAGAAAGAAAAATAGGATGAGAAGGAATAACAAAAGGTGGGATGAAGAAGTAAGAAAAAGAACATGGAGGAAGTGAAGATGTCTTTTTGAAGGATGAAGGAGAAAGAGGAGGGGATGGAGGGTGATGATCCGATCTTGATCTCGACATGGCATTATGGCCCCCTGATCAGCGGATTTTTGACAATTCCATCCATTTTTTTGGCCCCTTGTCTCTTGTGCCCTGCTGTCCTCGATTCTCTCCTCAGCATTTTGTCCCGATAAATGTTTAACCGAAGAAGCATTGGATTTGGACTGGGTTGTGTCAAGACCATCGGGAGCCGATTTTCTCGCTCACAATCAGAGTCAATCCCCATTATTTTAAATGGAGCCAAAAATGATATTTGGTGAAGTCAAGCTACATAGTTCCCAACTTATTAGCAATTTATTTAGATTGTTTTGGAGCTAAGGTAAATGTTTTAAAAAGTAGTCAGATGAGAAAGGACAAAACATCAAAAATGAAGGAGGAAATGTTCAAAAAAGTTGCCAATCACAAGACTGTTTGCGTCCCAGGGGCTGAGTTTCAATTCAAACACTTTTTTTAAACATTTGCGTGACAAAACAATGAGTTTGATCCTTCACGCTCAAGCTGTCAAAGAGCCCAATTGGTTTCTGGCCATCTCGTCAGTTAGCACTTGGACATCACGGGAACCAATACTTGTATACCACCCAATCAACAAGGAATGCTAAAATTTATCATACCCTATGTAGGAAAGTTGAACATATAACTTACACTTACACAGTAATCACCATGGATTTGGGTGGACAGAATTGGCATTTTGGACCAAATCAGTAACCAAAAACAAAGAAACAATAATGAGCTTCCCAATACCGTATTTCTTCGAATACAAGCACTATAATAATCATCCCTTCTAATATAAGCACCCTTGGATGGAATATATAAGCACGGAGCTTTTATTAGGAGAATACGGGTATTCCTCAAATTTGTAAAATGATGTGTTCATTCTTTATTAATTCTACCCAAATGCATACAAACATGTAGAGATCGGAGATTGGTACGAGAGTGGTTTTCGAGATGTCATCAAATCGAAATCTCCTCACATCGGTATCGAACCAATAACACTATTCAGATTTCTTGTAAGCGTGGCGAAGTCGATCAGTTCAGCTCCGATCATTCAATCACTGATCAGTTCCCTCCGGCTCTTCCGCTCCTCTGTTCTTCTCCGGACTCTTCTGTTTGGGCTGATGGTTCCCCCGCTCCCGGGATAACTGGATGTGTCACCACCTCTCCGAATTTCTTAAATTTCGTCATGCTTAGTTTTCGCGGCGACGATGAACGTCGATTTTTCAGCTCCGCCCGGGGCGACGGCTTAAAGCGAATTAAATTAAATTATTGCACTAATTTTAAGGCTAAAAATTTTTACCGGACGTAGTACTCGAGGACTGGCGGAGGCACGGGAGGAAGATCCGCGAGGCGGAAGCTTCGCGGGCGTTGCCGAGGCTGCACAGGTGGTGGTGAAGTTGAACTGGGAGGCGGCGGATCCCGGCGCCGGTGGAGTTTTGATCCGCGGGGTAGGAGAAACCGGAGAGTTCGGTGCCGGAAGGGACACCTTTTGAGGGGTACTTGAGTTGTTCGATGCCGGTTGAAACGTAGAGTTCGCTGCTATGGACGAATTTTGTTCTGGACGGGATACGGTAGAAATAGACGTTGTAGCCGGAGTCATGGAATTCGGTGCCGATTCCGTGTTGGACACATTAGACATGCCAGCTACCGGTGCCGAAGGGTCCGATTTCGGCGGCGAAGATGGCAATGAAATTGGCGGCTCCGGCTGGGACACGATCCGCACGGGTTCGCCCGACCTTGGTGCCGGAGGGGACATGTCGTGTTTCCGGATTTGGCCGGGCGATGCCGGATTGTCCACGGAACACTCGCTGCTGGCCAGATGGGAGGAGAGGGAGGGGGCGAGCGAGGGACGCGGATGGGAGCCGCCGGGAACGCGATGGTGGGACACCGGCGAGTGGGAGGCTGACTGGTGGTGTCCGTCCAGGGAGGACTCGCGCCCACCACGACCCAACGTGTTCAGGGCGAGCACCTCAAGGAAGGAGACAAGAGGTCACTTTGGTATCTATTGAGCGAAAAGGTTTCCACCAACTCACCGATCTCCTCCTTGGTCCCAGCTTCCGATCTGATAACTTCTCCAACCTGTCCCACTCTTCCTGGTATGTTTCGTACAACTTTTTGGCATTCCGTCCATATTTTTCCTTCTTCTCCTTGAACCTTCGGGGCTCCGCGGCAGTCGTCGTCGTCACCATCCGTTGTGTTCCATCATCCACGATCACCCGAGGCGGTGTTTGGGCGTTCAATTGGGTGGGCGAGGCCACCCAATCCGGGTCGGGCTCGATCAGCTCGTGTCGCGGATAAATCAGTAGCTTCGGCGGTTCCATCCAAGCCAACGTCTGCTCTTGGGCCGGCGCCGGAATTTCTTCCATGTCAATTGCCACAAATTTGCACAAGTCTAGATTCTGTTGGCCAGATCAGACTATTTCGCCTACAACAACATTAGCACACTAATACACCTTACCAACTCCCTTCCGCCTCCCCCGTCCGCCTGTTCCAGTGGTACCGCCTTCTCAACCGGCGGTCCTCCGACAAATTGCTGTTCCGCTCGGACCATGGGAGGTGGCGGACTCGGATGCGGCGGCTTTTTGGGTGGTGGTGGCGGTTGATCAAGCAGGGAGTTGCGCTCAGGTGGTCCCGGCTCCATTGGGGGCAATGCCTCCTCATTTGTATCCGGAGGGGGTTCGCGGCCTTCCTGCGGTGATCAAGATCAATCAAACATTGGGATATTTGGCCCCTTTCTCTGCTCACATTCAAGGCAATTGTCCTCTCAACAATATTTTCCAAGTCAATTTTATCAATTTCGGAGGGGTCGATGCCACACTTTTTGCCCACCGCATGCAGCAGATCACGGACGCGCAACCTACCAACAAAAATGGGGGCATTTCGAATCCAAAACGTGAATAAAAAAATTTAAAATATATTTCCAGGATTTTATCAGGTCACCTAAAGCTTTTTTAGGCAACTTTCTCTTGAGCTCATCTATTCTTCTTCTTCTTCTTTCTTTTTCTTGCCCTTCACCACTTTATTTTTCCGTTTTCTTTTTCTCCCCCCCCTCCCTCCCACACTCTTCTATCTTTTGGCCAATAAATATTCTTTGCCGTCCCTTTTTTGGTGCATTGAATTTTCATTTCCCACACCCAAAAGAAAGAAAGGGGGCTTAAAGAGAGAGGGCAAAGGAGCGGGAAAGAAGTACACGCCAAAAGCCTTTCCCCCATTTTTTCGTTTTCATCATTGCCGTCGTATGCCATGCCGTTCCCGCTCCATTGCCCCACCTCCATTCACAATCAGAAAAAGCCCATAATTCTGTTCAAAAATACTTCTTAAAAAACAATTTTTTTCAACTAAAAAAGGTAAAATAAGTATCCTATAAATTGGCCACAACTAAAAATGTTCACATCGGAGATTTGCCAAATTGCAATATTGGGCCAAAGTTGGCTCGATCGTTTGGCCAATTAATCAGATCAACTTTTTGGCCCTTTTATAGCTATTCGTCTCTCTTTGTTTGGCACCAAAAGTGATTCTCTGTATTGTTATGGCCCTTGGGACTTGGGCCTCAATAGTTCCTCCCCTCCCTCTCCCTCTTCCCGTGGCTTTTCTCCGTTTTCTCTCTCTTTTTCACCCGTTCGCTTCTCTCGCCCACTCTCGATTCGTTCCCCACTCTCTCTCTCTTTTCACTCTTGGCAATTCCATTTTTCCCGGCACCTTTCTCGCCGTCTCTCTCTCTCTCTCCTTTTATCTCTCTCTCTTCCCCCCCCNTCATCTATTCTCCTCTCATACATATGATGTGTTTCTTGTATTTTCTTAGAAAAAGTGGATATGAAAAGACAAATGCTGATCCGGAATTTGACAAAACCCAAACCAAAAAGTGCCAATGCCGGAAACTGCCAATGGCACTCGCCTCCCCTCTCCCCCTCGGTTTGGGTCATCATCATCAATCATCTCTAGCCCTCCATTCATTCATTCATTGTTCCTCTTCGTCACCCGCAACTTCCTTATTCTTTTACTCAAAAGGAAATTGGTCAACCTTGCCGGATTTGGGGTTTGACGTCAAAAGTTGGCGCCATCTAAACCCGAGACCCACGGAGGGAGGGAAGGAAGGAAGGAACTAGGTGGAATAGGGGAGGAAATGAATAGAAGTGGAGGAAAGAGAGGGGGAGAAGAAGAAGGAGGAGGAGGAGGAAAAAGAAAGAAAAATAGGATGAGAAGGAATAACAAAAGGTGGGATGATAAGGAAGAGGAAGGACGAGGAGGGATCGGATGATGTGAGGTAGATAGACGAGTTGGATTCGTTCTAAGATTTCTCATCACTTTGTAGCTTTACCGATATGTGCCGCAGAAAGCCGCCACCTTCCAACTCCTCATCCACCTCCCCCTTGGCGTGTCAAAAGGTAATTTTTGGAGTGGAAAAGGCCCATTTGGACAAGAAAACAAAAATTGGAAAAGCAATGAAAATAGATCGAAAAGGGGCAAAATGAAGGGCCGACCACCCAGACGGAAGGAGAAAAAGCAGCCGCCCCGACGGCACAACTATTGGGATGATAAATACAGAGGGGGAAGGGGGTATAACTTTCTTCTGTGTTTGCCAAGATCGGAGTCATGAATGCGATATGGCCCAGGTTTGTATATGGATTAAAATATGCTCTATTTCAAGCTTTTTGGATGTCGAATGTGGAAAAGTTTAGTGGACACACAAATATTTTGTTTGAAAAACGAGAGGGTTAAAGATTAACTTTGATATGGCTTAAATGGCATGTCCAATTTCAACGGGGGCCTGGCCTTTATTGGAGCCGGGAAAGTTAGCCGAAAATTCCGATTTTCCAACAATAAATCAGCCAAAGGTTTGGCAAAAAAGGCAAACTTCAAAAATATCCATCCTTATTTGGTGTGTTTTGTGGGGAAATTGAGACTGAAATCCCACGGCGGTTCCCGGTTCTCACACAACAACCATATCGGCCGTTGTTTGCCCTCCTCCATTACCCTCATCCCTCTAGTGCCATCATCATCGTCGTCGTCGTCGTCGGTCATCAGTTTTCATAACATCCGCCGACGGCGACGATGGGGAAAGGAAAACAATGATATTAATAACAATAACTGGGATTGACAAACACAATCGGCAAATGGTGGTCAAAAGTTTGAACTGGAAAATTTAGCCGGAACTGAGGGAATCTGTCCTAATCTCGTCATTTTTGAGAAACATCTAACGGATTTACAGTAACAGAGATTAAGCCATGATCATATCAGACTGGGATTTTCCCGAAGTTCCTTTTGGATGATTTTTTGTTGCCGGTTTTAGTTGTTGCGTTATTGATTGAATAATATCGATTGATTTCCCAATCAGCACAAGGGGAGGGAGACATTTGGTCTTGGTGGATTAGCGAAAATGACAATTGACAGATATTCGGAGAGGAAAGGCGCCAATTCAAAATGTCCAAAAGGAGTCGACATGGGTAGCAGAAAGTACAGTATACACATAGTTATAGTTACTAATGCAAAAATTGACATGCGCAAATATACAAAAAATGCAACATTTTTGCTCGAAATCTTTTCAAAATCGAATTTACTTCCTTTTTCCTCAATTAAATTTTTGCCTGTCTTGGATCTTGGATGATGATGTGGGTCCTCTCTTCCTTTTCGCGCGGGTCGCGTGCCACCTCCCCCCCCCCCTCCCCTTCCTCCTCCTTCCCGTCTCTGTTCTTGTTCATCCTCATTTTTCGATAGCAAATTGGTTGCAAAAAAAAGTGCGCAAGAAAATTGGGACAAACCAACCAACAAATGATAAACAGAGTTATTACGCCTAATTGGACGCGCTGAACAAGGGAAGGAGGAGGAAGAAGAAGAATGAGGGAAAAATAGAGGGAAAAGGAAGAAAATGAGTAGTAGGAGGAGGAAAGATAAAGAACGGAAGAGGAGGAGGAGGAGGAAGAAGAATGAGGGAAAAATAGAGGAGGATAAGGGTGAGAAGGAAGAAAATGGGTAGAAGGGGGAGGAGGAAGAAGAAGAATGAGGGAAAAAGGAATAAATGAATAGGAGGAGGAGGAAAGATAAAGGACGGAAGAGGAGAAGGAGGAAAAAATAATGGAGAGGAAGAGCAAGAGTGATGACTGATGAGTGCCATGTTCTTCGACGATCCGCTGTCTCTCCTCTCAATTTGCGACAAAAGGGAAGAATGAGAGGACAAAGGGAAGGAAGAGGAGAGGAAGAAGGAATACGGTGGAAGCCAACTCAAATGCCAACATTTGCAGAGAATGCATTAATTTAGGGATGGTTTGGCCTAAAGTTATGGTCAAAAGATGTAATGAAACCTTATGGTTTTGGTCTATGGCTCAACCAGGTATCTGTTGGCAAATATGTATAGAGATCGTAACACCGACTGGAAGATAACTGAAGATAACTGTGCCCTTTTTCTACACCTTGACATTTTGAAGATAGAATTCTCCCAAAATGTGCCTGTTTTTCGTGCCCATTTCCCAGGGCAACAATTCTTGTCCAAAGGTGACAAAGGTCCCTTTTTGTTCCCCAAATACAAAACAAAGTAAAAAGGCCAAAAAAGGTCTCGGAGGATGGTGGCGTATGGGCAAAAGTGAAACATCATCAGGAATGCAGGGAGTGTGCCAGCAAGCACCTCGGCGGATGCCCTCCAACCTCTTGACTCTTCCTTCTGCCCACTTCACCTTTTCAAAATTCATGCCATTCCGCTTCGGCAACCCTTTACTCTGACTAGTTTTTGGGTTTTGCGAGTGACGCGTCACGACCCGCCGAGGCTCTTACTATGCTATTTAGGGGGTTGCAGGGGCCAATTCATTCGTGTACCACCACCGGCAATTGGGTGCAATTCGTCCAATTCACAATGTGTCCAATCCGCCGCTGTGGCACGAGAGAATGCGGGTTGGGGTGAGGGGGTGGACACAAAGTGGAATGGAAAGGGAGAGGGATGGAAAGGGTAATTCCGGCAAAATAATAAAAAAGTTATTGGCGCCTGAGGGAATGAGATGAGACAAACAAAGGGTCAAAATGACGGGAAACATATTGAAACAATTTTGAATTGTATTTCATCAAAGCATAAGAACTTGAAAATTTAACGATAATATGGCAAAATATTAAAGAAATTCCAAAAATTGAAAAAAAGATACCCGTGAGTGGGGAAGTTAAGGCCAAGGCAAGAAAAACTATTTCCCTATAATCGATTTGTGTGCCCACGACCCTGCTGTGGTTGATCATTGATCAGGTGATTGGTCAATTCGGACCCTAATGATCACTGGTCCTCCTCCATCCTTCCATCTTGCTCCTCCTCCTCCTCCTCATCCGCTGATGGATCGGGACAGCCGAATATGAATGAGTGCAGACTGAAGGATTGTTTCCCTCCTCTTGCTGGTCCGTCCCCATCAATCTCATCATCGTCGTCTTCGTCTTGGCCAGACCCAGTTTCCATTTCGACATTATCAGCATCGGACAGAATGATATATTGGTCACAATTTGTGGGAGAGGGAGCCCTTAAAAAGGTGTTTAAATTGACCAATGTCGAAACGAGAAATTTAATAGCAGCCAAAAAAGGGATTATAAAAATCATACTTCATTTTCAAAGACATTTGGGGATTTGACATTTGGGGACCAATCGTTATGTTATTTATCTCGGTTCAAACAGAACCTGGAGAAATCATTTTGTTATCAAAAATAGAGCAAAAAATTAGCTTCAAAATGAGCCTAAGCCAGTCCAATATAAAAAGTTATGGCCAAATATCGTCAATTTGGCCGGAATTTGAAAAATAGCGATTTTTGGCCATATAATAATGATTTCTCCAGATTCTGTTTTAACCGAGATATAACGATTGGTCCCCGAATGTCGAATCCCCAAATGCCGGGTTTCCAAAGTCTTTCGTGTGTTAATCATATGTAATCGTTACTTTATTTTTTTAATTGAATTTTTAGTTGATGATAGAATCAAAAATCATATAAATATAAATTTATTGTTAGCTAAAAAAATATGTTCTTGCTGAAAAATTTAACTAAATATTGATATAATAAACTTCTCTGATAAAGATCATTTAAAAACAAATGAAAACTTACAGCAAATTGAGTCCGTCCTTGTTTATATTACGAAAATGTTGCAGACAAATTTGGATGTGTCCCCAGATAGTGCTGTTATTTTCTGCACTCGCAGAATCAAACTTCATCTCGAGCTGATCACACCCCAAATGTGATATCATTCGATCCAGCGCATACTTCTCGCCTTCAAAAAATCCTTCATTGGCAATAACTTCAGTCAAAAACTAAATTTCATTGCTACCAAATTTTAAATCGTCTATTAATCAAACCGTGATAATCAAAATGGCATCAAAGTTGTCCAATGCACTATTGGAACAATTATTACGCGAGTCAAAGAGAAGAGTCCCAAACCAATTAAGCAAATTCTGCAACTCATTTCTAGATTGAAAAAAATATATATTATAAATTTCTATTTTCGAGCAATCACCTGTTATTTTCTGCCAAATCAATAACATTTTGAAGTTTTACTTCTAAAGAAAGTACGGAATGTTCAAATTCTGTCAAAATTTGTTCATAATTTTGGTCCAAACTCTCTTCGAATTTTGCATGTCCCGAAGCAATTTTTAAAAGAGTATCCAATAATCTTAAAGTTTTGTTGCAATTAAACAATTTTGACCCCGTAAAACTACCGATCAGCTTGGTCAACTCTTTCGCCCTCGAATCTTCTAAGTTTCGTCAATTTGATCAAAAGCGAACGAAGCAAATGAATGGTTGCCCTCAAGGCCCTGGCGGCCAATTGTAATCCGGATGCGATTCCATTGATCAAATGACTGAACAACGCAATAAGCATCAAGGGTGTAACGAGCCTAGTGTTTGGGGGGGGGGGCGTGTAGAAAATTTTTGAAAAGTCAATTTTTAAGGATGCTTTTTCGCAACTGCTATCATACATGTTATAGAGGGGTAGACCCCCCCCCCC
>LDKF01000095.1:7990-24096 GCA_001026735.1 Rotylenchulus reniformis | reverse complement strand
CGTAAGGGACCCCAAAAAGGGTACCCCCTTCGTAAGGGGGGGGGGGGTCGGTCGTACGAAGGTGGTGAGGGTAGTCAAAAAATTGACCAATTTTTAAAAGAAAAGGGTCCAAATTCTCAAAATTTTCTCAGGCGGCCCCTATCGGGACCGCCGGTACCCCTCAAGACAGTGAAATTTCTGTAATAAAAAAATTTTCGCCATTTTTTAGCACTTTCGTAATTTTTTTCTGTTGACTCCCCCTACCTTCGTAAAAAATTTGGCCGANCCCCCCCCCCCTTCCCATGTATGACTGCTATATCTGTTTTTAGGGGTGTATTTTTCGATTTTTTGATCCAGAAAATTTTATTTCTTTTGCAAAAGGAGGTGCCGGCGGCCTGGAAGAAAATTTTGGGAGAAAATAGGCATTTTTCTTAAGAAATTTGAACATTTCTGCTAAAATTACACTATTAAAGAGTGCCGGCGGTCCCGATAAGGGCTGCCGGAGAAAATTTTTGAAAATTAAACGAAATCAACAGGGGGCCCTTATGAAATTTTTTCGAGTCGGCGGTTCGCGGGGGGCGGGCCCCGTTTGCCCCCCCCCCCTCGTTATGCCCCTGATAAACATATATGGATAAGTTGCAAAATATTACGTAAATTCCTCCAAAAAAGTTCTGGACTGCTTCAGCTCCTTCTGCGTCAATGGGTAATCCAGGAATTTCTCGACCAGGCTGGTTGGCTCCTTGTTCTCCTTCAGCATGACCAACAAATCTCGGCACAGATCCAGGGGACTGATCTTGGTGGTAAGGGGGTGGCTGAATTCGTGAATTCATGTTCATGTCTACCAAGGCCGTAGCCAGGGGGGCTGGGGAACCGAAATCCGAAAAATTAAAAATTTTCGGGGGTTGGAGGGAAGGAAGAGAAAGAAAAAACTGAAAAAATCGTAAGAAAAGGAATTCGAATATTCTTAAAAATTTTCTCCGGAGGCACTTATCAGGGCCGCCGAACAGAGTGCACCTGGTTTCACCGACGCGAGTTCACCGCCGCGGTTTCACCGTCAGCTGGTTTCACAGCCAGCGGTTTCACCGCCAGCTGGTTTCACCGCCAAAATAAAAAATAATTTATTAAGAAATTTATACAAAATTTACAAAATAAATTTTTAATACTCAATCTCAATCCTAACTTTTTGATTATTTAATGACCAAGAATCGTTAAATTTTCCAAAATGACGAAAGTTATTGGAGCTGGATGACGATGAGTTATTGGAATGGTTTTCGATTGGCTCCAGAACATTGCCCATAAAATTTTTTTGAAGTAAAATTTAGAAGAAAAATGCTGAAAATTTGGAAGAAAAATGCTGAAACTGTAAAAAATCGAAATTGTTCTTTTGATCAACATGACAATCCAACTAAAAAAGAAGAACAAAAGGAAATAAATAAATAAATGAAGTTAGAAGTTTGATAAAACAATAAATTTTTTATTGCCCAATACGCATGCATGCATATTTAAAAAGTAAAAAGATTTATCCAAGAACTTTTTAAAATCAACTCCTGGATTTGATTGCAATTTAATTATAAATTTTAGTATGATAAAAAATATTTTTTTCTTTTGGCGGTGAAACCAGCTGGCGGTGAATTTTCAAAATTAATACAATGAAATTTCTGAAAAATGAACGGATTTTTAAACAAAAATGAACGGATTTTCAAAAAATTTCTCTGGCGGCCCCTATCGGGACCGCCGACACCCCTCAATATAAGCATTTTCTTCAAAAAGTCTCAAAATTGATCAATCTCCTTAACTCCGGCGGCCCTGTCGGGCCGCCGAACTTTGTTTTTTTTTTGCTCGCCTGAATTGATGGGAAAAATTTTTGAGTTAGTCCCCCCACCCCGAAACCCGACCCCTGGCTACGGCCTTGATGTCTACCGAATGGTTGTTAACGGCGGCAAATAATCTCTGATGAAAAACCTTAAAACAAAATTTAACGAGAATTATGAGTTCAAGCTAGAGAACTATGTCCCTTTCACCTCGCTTGATTGTTGCCAATTTTGTATGGACGAATGAAAAGCTTCTTGTAAATAAATACAACAAAAAGACATCCATCCTATACTAAAATTAAGGCGAAAAAAAATTAATTTCTGAAAGTTGATAGACGAACCAATCAACGAGCTGATTATGAATTCGCAAATGATTACGACCATAAAGTTGCGGAAATTGTAATAGAGTAGGAGAGTTTTCATTCTTTATAACTAAATGCAATTTATCCATTTTGATATAAAATTGTTTTTGTATAGCTTGAAAAGTTGAACAGTCTGTAAAAGTTGGGAAATATTAAAATGACCCTAATACTATACTCTATACATACCTAAATTTGGTAAACATAATGTTGTCCCGATGTTAACACGCCTGAGAAGCAGTATTCCATTGGCAAAAACATCTACAAAAAGGGTGTTATCCTTCGTAAATATCACACAGAGAAAAGTTGAAGAAATTGATTTGTGAAGAAAATGATCATAAAAGTATTCAACATTAAGGCAGACATCCGCATGTTCTGGTGCATTACCAATGGAATTTAAATCTGTTGCAGCAATCTTAAAATTAGTAATGTTTAAAAAAATAACAAATTTTTGAAGAAATGTAGTGACTAGTTCTTCTGGGTTAAAAAACTCAGAAAATACTAAAGAAAGGAGGAAACTCTACTAAGCAAACCTGGATCAGAATAAAACAATTTCGTTAAACGGCGCTATTTAAATAAATATTCATTTTTAACCAATATTCACGACCTCCAAAAAAGGCAATCAAGAACAACAACAAAAAATAAATAAAACGTTCGCACAGAAAATCGATCTATTTTAGATGAAAAAACAGAGGTCCCATATTGGCTTATTTCTAAGAAAAGTGCTTATTTTGAGGGGTGCCCTGCTTACAAAAATCAAAAATGGTTATTTCTAAGCAAATGCTGATTTTTGGTCGAGTGACAAATTTTCAAAAAATGCCCCAAAAATTCCATAAAAATCAAGGGCGTAGCCAGGGGGGCTGGGGGGCTATAGCCCAGGGACGTACCCAGGATTTCGGGATGGGGGGCAGGAGCACAAATTTTTCGCCGAATTTTTTCTCCGACGGCCCCGATAGGGGTCACCGGAGAAATTTTTGAAAATTTAGGCTATTTTCATAAGAAATTGGTCAATTTTTTGCATATGACAAGTTTTTTGAAGAAATTTAACCGTATTTTGGGGTGTCGGCGGTCCCGATAGGGGCCGCCGGAGAAAATTTTGAGAATTTGGACCAGTTTCTTAAGAAAATTGGTCAATTTTTTTCCTTTCCCTTTTCGATTTTTTCTTCCCTTTTCTCCCGACCCCCCTGAAAATTTTTTAATTTTTTGGCGATGGAGGGGCAGTTGCCCCCGTTGCCCCCCCCCCCTAGGTACGTCCCTGCTATAGCCCCCGGAACAACGGTTTTCACCGCCGCGTTTTTCACCGCCGCACTAGAAAAATGATCATAACTTTTTTCATGTAAAACATAGAGAAATGAGTTTGGTGTCAAAAGATAGCCCTAAATCGGATAGGGACAGTATGGCGCCGCCAGTATGGCGCCAGCGATATTAAACTGATCATAACTTTTTTTCTGGAAGGACAGTTTTTTGAGATCTTGGTATTAATAGATAGCCCTGAATGTCTGCTACAAAATTCCAAATAAGACCATCCGGTTTGGTCAATCTGAAAAAAAGTTATGGCCATATTTTTGGCCAAAACCACGATTTTATGCCTTAACATGGCCATAACTTTTTTTCAGATTGACCAAACCGGATGGTCTTATTTGGAATTTTGTAGCAGACATTCAGAGCTATCTATTAATACCAAGATCTCAAAAAACTGCCCTTCCAGAAAAAAAGTTATGATCAGTTTAATATCGCTGGCGCCATACTGGCGGAGCCATACCGACCCCCAGCCCCCTAAATGTCTGCTATAAACTTGCAAGAACAACTAACCGGTTTGGCCAAGCAGAATAAAAGTTGTGGCCAAGTTAAGCCATAAAATCATGGTTTTGGCCAATGGTCTGGCCATAACTTTTTTTTCTACTTGGCCAAACCGAATAATTCTTCCTGTTAATTTAAAAACTGTTAATTTAATAAAAAAAATAAGTACAAAGCAAAAACTCTACCAAAATAAGTAAGAAAGGACATTAAAAACGCGAAATTTTCTCCGGCGGCCCTTTGGGGCCGCCGAACTTCATTTTTTTTTTGCTCGTCGCCGACCCCCCCCCCTCAGCCCCCCGAAATTTTTTTCTGGCTACGCCCTTGATAAAAATGATCAAATTTCTTAAGAAAAAAGCATTTTTCAAAATTTTCTCCGGCGGCTCCTATCGGGAATTTTTTTCAAAAAAAAATTTTTTTGAATAAAGCAGAAAATAAGGTTCGCAAAAAAACATCGTTTCTTTTTGCAAGAGAATTTATTCATATTTGCATCATTTTACATTAAAATTTATTATTTTTATCACCAAAAAAAATTATAATGATTTTTTAATACATGCTTATTTTTGTTGAACAGCCCCAGCGAAATGCTTATCTTTAAGGTCATGACTGCTTATCTTCAGAAATAAATATGGGAATGGGACCCCTGTGAAAAGGGATCTTGAGGGACTGAAAATATTGTCAAAAGTCCATTTTTAATCTAAACAAGCGCCAGTTAATCCATACCATCTTCATTGTTTGCTCGCTGGCACGTGGGTAGTTCACATCTGTTTTGGATTTGCTTCTTTCATGTCTGATCCATTGGATATTTGCGGGTGAATACGCGAATTTTTTGTAATAAAGTGGATTTCCGGTTTGGGTATCCAGATAATAGGCACGACCACTCTGGAAAGCGACCAACAGAATTTGTCCATCGGGCGACCATTGAAGGTGAACAAGTTGATCATCAGTTGCCTTTGAAGAATGCGGCTCCTCAACTCCATCAATCAGTGTTATGTATCGCTTGAAGGGCTGTTCTCTTGAAAAATTTCTCTAAATAGAATAATTTTTGTTTGTAGCGATAAGTGACAAACCTTCCACCCAGTCTTCCATAAATACCGTTTTACAATCACATCTCCCTCTCGAGAACCAAGAGCAATCAAATTAATCTTCGGATTCCATTCCGCCAGGGTAACCTGAAGCTATAGTATTAATTCAATATACCGATTTTAATTTAAAAAAACCTCAAATTTTGTCCTAAATTTCACTTTGTCAAAAAGTTCTCTGTTTTCAATAATTAGTGAAGATTTCATTGTGTATATATGAGTTTATCACAAAATCCTATTAATAAAAGGAAATATAATATGTAATTATTCATTAAAATTAAAAGCGTTATAATAAGCGTAGAAAAGCCGGAGAATTCGAATTCCAGCTTTTATTTTAGCTCCTCGATTTTATGACGCGAAAACATGTTGCATGACGTCCATTAGATATTCTGTGTCATCTGAAATGAGTTTTTGATGCTTACATTAAATTTTTTAAATTTCTTGAAATTTCAAAAAAACTTTTTTGACGTCAACGTCAAAAAAGTGACGTCAGATGACGCATTACCACAAAATTGACGTCAGATTTAGATTCAGCATCAAAAAATACTCTAATGGAAGTGATTTTTAGATGATTTTACATGAAAATTTTTGTAGGGGGGGAGGTAAAAAAGGTACCCAAACTAAAAAAGTACCAAAAAATCGAGGAGCTAAAATAAAAGTTGGAATTCAATGGCTTTATTACGCGTATTGTACTCTGCAAATGTTTTTTTGCGCTGCCTCAAAATTCGCCTACATCAAATTTCGCCTACTCACAATCAGTTGGCAAAAAAATCAAATTTCGCCTACAGCCAAAAATCGTCTAATAGCAAATGCCATTTGCGGGTTCTACAGGTACATGCCATTTGGGGAGTCTATGGGTTCTATTTTACATGAAATAAAATGAGAATAGGGAATTGATTAATCAGCTTTGAAACTTCGTGAATTTGAAGCGAATTCTTTATTAATGTTACAGAACGAGAAAATGAACAGAGGAATAGAGAAAAGAAAGTCAGATAGTCAGACAACATTGTAACACAGGGGTCAGCTTCAGCTCTATACTCTATAGAACCCAGCTCACTAGTAGAATAGAACCCAGAAACTTCCCTGTGCACCCAAAAACTTTTTTTAAACATGGTTTGGCCGAAACTATAAAAAGCATAATGTGTTACTCCCTACCCAAGTAGGGACGCGAAATTTAGGAAAAACAAAGAGTATATACGATAAAAATTAGGCGCCGATTGAATTGCTTTGAATCCTCGATTTTTCGAAGCGAATTTCTTATTATCATCTGTTATAGGAAAAGTGAATGGACAGAGAAAAAGAAATCAGACTGAGACTGCAATATACTTTAACATAGCATGCCTCCGCGTCAAAAGATCGAGGAGCTACAAAAAAAAATTTGGAATTCAATGGCGTTTTTGCGCTCATTATAACATGCTTTTTTTCTCGGGACTGGTAAACTTTGCCATTACCGAATTTTAAGCCCCACTTTTGGCCTTTTTGCTTTTCAAATTTCCTTTAAAATCTTTGAAATTTTCGAAAAATGCAAAAAATCCAATTTTTTGAAAATTTCAAAAATTTTGGGGAAATTCGAAAAATCAAAAAGGCCAAAAGTGGGGCCTTATTTTTTTAATAAAATTTAAATCTTTTTCTTTTAATACAATTGCGGGGATAAAAAATTTTCTATAAAATTATTTTCCAATTTCTATAAAATTATTATATTATTTAATATTATTTTTTACAGATCGAGGAATTTTTATCGGTGTCCATAGGAACCTTCTCTGACCGAATTTACAGTGTCTGTTAATGTTATCTCTCACTTTTCCTTTTTTTCCTCGCCGCGAAAAGACAATATAAGATAGAAGAGAAAATCATTCGCTTCATATTGTTTTCCTTTGGACTTATGGACACCGGTTGAAAAACCTTGGGCTGTAGTTGTGGTATCAATTAATCAATGGAATCATCAAAAGAAAAGGAAGCCAATTTATCAGCAATAATAAATGAGGACGAGAAATTGGAAATTTATAAAGAAAGCAAAATTGTTTATGAAAAGAAACAGGCAAAGTTTATGAGACATGGCATGGGATTTTTATTAAAACAGGTAATAAATATTTGGAATATTATAAAATAAATGACTGATTAATAACAGATTAGGAGTGATGCATCTTGTTCCAGTGAGACGTTGTTGAAAGAGGAGTTTAGTCCCAATGCACCCGCAGAGAAAAAAGTTATTTTATTTCAAAAAAAAACACGAATCTCTATCTTAAGGCAAAAATTGATGATGTCGAAGGAGAATCAGCCTCAACAATTTTCGAGAGAAATATCAATACAATGTCTGATGATGGAGCAAAAATTTTTCCTTCAACAGGAACAATGCCTACAGAGAAAGAAATTGTGCGTGAAGATAAAGAATTGCCCAAGGACTCGCAATTTTACGCCAAAATTGCGCCAATCCAAGTCATTCAAGAATGCTTTGCGAAACAACCCACAGATTTTGGCCCACATATCCGTAAATTTATTGGCGAAAATAATTATGTGCGGTCATGCAAATGGTAAGGGCTTAATTAAAAAAGAAAAAAATCCAATAGTATAGGTCCTCAAATGGAAGATGGCTAAGCACCGATTCATTGGATCGAATTGTTAGAATTTTTGAATTCTCATCAGATAAAGAAGTATGTCTTTTGAGTTTTTTCTCATCGAATTTTTACATTGTTTTTTATTAAGCTATTGTTGCATCGAAGCGTGCCCTTTGGCGGAATAGTTTACGACCTACAGTGGACACCGGGTTCATTGCATACTCATTTTATCACCACCAGTAAGGAGCAGCCCATCCATTGCTGGGATGCACATGGAGCATTAATGGCTTCATTTAGAGGCATAAACGATCAGGTAATAAATTAACTTACCGGAATCGACAAATTTTATGTTTGGCCAGAATAAATTCATTGTTTTAGGATGAATTGGAATCCGCATATTCATTGTCTTTTTCTTTGAATGGAAAACGAATTTTTGCTGGCTTTAGGAACTGTTTGAGGATATTTGATTTTGAACGTGAGGGAAGGCAGATACAACAATTCAAAAATTCTAGTGGGTCATTTTGAACTATAATCTATAACACTTCTTAATCTAATTTTGAAAATAAATTGTTAAAGGCAAAGGATTATTGCAAGCCCAAAAAGGAATAATTTCCGCAATTGCAATGTGTCCGAACTTTGATGGAGTTTTCGCAAGTGCATCTTATAGCGGATCTTGTAATTTTTGCATTAATAAGATAGGCACTTAAATTTTTGGGAATCCAGCTTACCATTAATCATCACTTTTGTCAATAAAATGACACGTGGTCGCTTTTAATCGTATTTTTTATTGTTTCATTCTGAAAATGGAAAATGTTAAAATTCTGAAGATATTTAATTCGAAAATAAAACATTTTTATGAACTATAAGATGAGACTATTTTTATTTGCTATTTTCATTAAGTGGGCCTTTACTCAACTCAAACCAGTTCCTGTGATTGTTTGTTGAACACTGATGGAACAGCAATTACTCACTTGCAATATTCGTCGAATGGAAATTTCCTTTTCGTGGGACTCAGAAAAGTCAATTTTCTTATAAGGTTTACTTCTATTCATTTTCCTTTAGAGCTCTTTTATACGATGCTATGATTTGCGATGGCCAAGTAAAATATTGGCCAATTATCGAAGGAGTGCTATGACCAATCAGCGATTTTACTTCCAATTGGACCCTCATGACCATTTTCTCTACAGCGGAAGCGGCACCGGAGATTTACTTATTTTTGACCTAAAAAACAACGATGGTTTGTCGGGTGAAAAAGGAGAACCCATCGAAGCTACTAATTCAATCAAGTGCAGCTCGGCATCGATTTGTGGTCTTAGGTTGGTGAACTCAAACTAAATAACTTTTGAAAAAATTATTACCAAAGAGGATGGACATAAAAAACTTTAGAAATTAGCTATTTTTATTTTTAAGAATATATTGGACAATATTTTTTCATTTAGTTTACATCCCCAAGACGAAATCGTCGCTATTTGTACTGGTCAACGTATTTTTCCTGACATAGCGTCCCAATTGTTCCCGGAAAGCGAATCTCCGCCATTATTCAATCAAAAAGAAAATAATGAAGCGAGAAACGGCAAGGAAATAGATGCTGATGATTTAATGGAATACAAATACCGGGGAAGAGGCGCATTACTGGACAATTCTATTAAATTGTATAAATTTTCGTGAATATAAGAAGTAAAAGTTTTATATCTAATTAATGATCTAAAAATAGAATTCCAACCAAAAGACGGGTCAAATTTTAACTTTTTCACAATAGATCTAACTTTGACCATGATAAATGATGCAATAAACGGTCTTATACATGTAACATGTTGATCGATTGGGTTGCGCATCACACACAAAAAAAACGGTAACGCCAAATTTGTTAATTTTCGATTAATTTTCCTTTGCAATGACGATGATTTCTTTTTGGGCCTTTTCATTGTCGTTTAAACCCAAATTGCTGCTTCCGGTCTCATCACATCACAGGGGTGGGATGACAATGTTTTCGTTCTTCCGCACCAAAATTGGCGATCAAATGTCACCTCGCCCCTCCCTCGCCCAATCAGCAGGATCGGAGGGTGGTGTGGGGGGATTCACCGGCGGGTCCGATGATTCCCCTCCCTCCCTCTTCACTTCCGCCCATTTCTTCCTCCCCATTCATCTTCCTTTCCTTCTCTCTCTTTCTTTGTCTCTCTGGTTCTTTTCTGCTGTCCATGGCGTTTTGAATTCACATAAATCATCGGAAGCAGTAGTCCACCCACCACCACCACGGACCCTGCTCTTCCCCTTCCTTTCCTTTTTATCCTTCGTTAATTGGGCAATTTCTTACTGCTTTGGTTCTTTCTTCCTTCCTATCACCACATCCCTTCATTTCCGCCCAATTTTGGTGTGTTTGTATGTAACACAATAACCCTCAAAACCCCCATTCATCTCCACATTTCTGATACATTTTTTGGTGCGTTTGACTATCAAAAACATCCCCACTTGTACATATGCGCTAATCCTGATAAATAAACGTGAACAGATGGATTGTTTATAGTTCGATAATTGGAATCCCCTGTAACTTTAAAACTGTTCTCGCCTTTCTTATTCAGATTGATTTCGATTATTACTAATCGATCAGTAGCTAGATTTTTGGCTACGGCTCCGGTCCGACCTTTCCAAAAAATTAAGTTCTCTTGAGCCGGGGCTTTTCCTAATATTGTCCCACCGGTCGGCTTTCTTTTCCAAAAAGCATTTATTCTGTTCACATCACCAGATCATCACATTGTTCCCTTTCCCTTCTTCCTCGTCCATCCCCGTTGTCCATCCATCCCTTTGCTCTCATCTCACTTCTCTGTTCATCACTCATCTATATTTTGAGCAGCAGGGCGAGAATGGGGGACGGACGAGATGACCTTGGGGGAGGGACGAGACCGTCGACGGAGGGATGGGGGGGGGGAGGGGCCTGTTTGGGTCGGGATCGAACACAGGGTCCCCGCCCCTGCGAGTGCAATTGACTGGGCGAGCGAGCGGGTGAGTGTTCGTCGTCGTCGTCACCATCGGCCGGCCACCAATCAATCCACATCCGCCGTCGTCGTTCTGTCTATTTTTCTCTCCTTCCGCAATTCGATTCTAATTGTTCAGTCTTCCTGTTCTTGTCTGGGATTCTTTCCTGTCCTCAAGCAGATTAAGATACCGGCCGATCGATCAATATAATCCCCTCGAGAATCAATATCGAGCTTCCCGATCTTCTGGAATTTATAGTACCTACTGTGTATGTGTGCAAAACAACCCGCCTTAAAAAATAAAAAATGTGGTTGACCAAAATATTTTAATGAGCAATGACAAACACATATAAATCTATCTATATAAAATACAACACATACTTTTAATCATTTTCATGGTAAAATCAATCATTTCCTTACTTTAATAATTGTTAAATTTCGTGTTGACACATTTCTATCGCGAAAATTGGAAAAAGATGAATTTTCCCTCCATTTTCCAAGATTCTTGCATAAAAAAATACCAATTTCGGAAATTGACGATTCGGCCCATCCATTCCTTCTCTCTTGCTACAGTTTTGTTCACTTATTAAACGAGATGAAATGAGCAGAACGGTAAATGCGTCAATGGGATGAACATGGCGGAGGAAGTTGGAAGCGGAAGAGCACGCGCACGGAGGTGGGAGGGGCACGTGTGATTATCAAATTCATAAAATTTAAATTCTAAATAAAAATAATTAACTTTCAATTGTTCATCAATCATCATTTCATCAACTGTCCGAAACAAAAAATTTTGAACACAAAAATTGGCGCCTTTCAGACATCGATTCAAAAAATAATAAAAGATCAAAGATTTTTTTCGAAAAATTAGGTCAGCAGCGGTCCCATATCGCCCCGAAGTCCAAATTCACCTACGGGTCCCAGTTCCCCTACAACATCAACCTCAACCACAATCCTGCACCAGAAAGGCGGCGAAGGAAGTCGCCAACAACAACAGCAGCAGCAGAGGGTGGTGGCCCCACAATACAGGGTCAGTGTTGTTGGTGCCAAAATGATCTAGAGAACCTAGTGGAAATACCCGAAAAATAATTCACAAGCAAAAAATTCCCAGGAAAAGATAATGGCAAGTCTCCAATAAATTTAAAGAAACCAGAATCGGTTTTGGTAGGATCCGGAATTATCTCATTCGTGTTCAGTTTGTAAATCCATTGGTTGGATTTTTATTTATAGCATTTTTTGATCCATAAATCCTAAACTTACATTGTGTCAATGGATGAATCCGATAATTTGATCTGAATGGCACTTCTGCAGAGCGAAAAGGCATTGAATTACGATAAAAATTGGGCACCGGGAGAAACGCTTTGAATCCTCAATTTTACGAAGCGAATGCCTTATTATAAACTGCCATAGGAAAAGCGAGTGAGCAGAGAAAAAGAAATCAGACAACAATATGTTTTAACACAACGTGCTTTCCCGTCATAAAATTGAGGAGCTAAAATAAAAATTGGAATTCTCTGGCTTTTCTACGCTGATTATACCTCTCTATAAGCTTAAGAAACCGCTATTAATTGGACATTGGACTTTGAATTTTCGTAAAAATTGCCCCAATTAGGAAGGTGGCAGCAGCTCCTCGCTGCTCAGCAGCGGCAGATCCTCCACTTCCCGATCGGTGATCGACCACCGTCCCGGGATGGAGCTGATGGCCTCCTCCCCGAGATTGCCCCCGTCGTCCCGTCAGCTCTCCCGGTTCGATTTGTCCTCCGCCGCCCTGGCGCCTCCGGCTTCGCCCCAATGGCGCCCCACCCAAGGTGGCGGCCGGGCCATGCCCAAAAGTGCCATGCTGATGCAGTCCTTCCTCAAGGTTGGACGACAATGGCCATTATCATCAAAAATTGACCATATTGGCACTGCTGGAGTACTTCATATTAATCCTGATTAATCCTGACTTTCCAGGCCACTCCCTCCACTTCTATCCCCCCATCGCCCTCAACTGCAAGACGGGAATGTGTCGTCGGCACTTCCAATGGCGTTTCGGACAGCAAACAGCCGTCATCGAATTCCGATGAGCCGGACACTAAAGCAAAAGACGGAACTGTCGAGGCTGAAGAAGGAGCATGGCATAATCCGGCACATGAAGAGTGCGTGTTCAACTTCGAGGGGCTGTTCGAGGAGCTCCAACGCCCAACAACAACAACAAAGACATCCGCCGAGGGCCAAGAACAAGGTGTGCCATGGGTAAAAAGCGTTGTGCACATATTATTTTTGAATATCAAGATGGTTGGGACATGTTTATTAATACCAAAAGTTGATAATCACACGTGCCAACCTTTCTTATTTTTTAATTACATGAAATTTATTTGTGGTTCCCTAATAGCAAAGCCAGCAGAAGGACACGAGGGCACCGAAAAAGGAAGCACAATTGGAGGAGGAGAAAGAAGAGAACGGAAGGAGAAGAGGAAGAAGAAGCAAAAGAAGCGGAAGGAACATCAGGAACAGAATGCCAAAGCCAAATCGGAAAAGCCGACAACAGTGACGGAGACGAGTTGTGAGCTGATGTTCCAGGGAACGGGGGATTGTGCGGAAGAAGTTCAAGCAGTTTGGCCCGTTGGCCATTCAGCGGAAGAGCGGTGCTCGATTCGGATTGAGCCACAAAAGGCGGATAAGAACAAGATGACTAGTCAGGAGAAAGAAGAATTGCACATTGAAACTGATGGTGAACTGGATCAGAATCGGACAGGAGCGGAACCAGCAGAACGGATCGGTGGAGCACACGCGGAAGTTGCGGAAGTCGACGCGGAAGCGGACGCAGCTCATGAACAAGTCCTACAACAACAAAGTTGCACCCCATCGACGACGACGACAACAACGGCACAAACATCGCAAAATGACAGGAAACAACGGCGCAAGAGGGGTCGCGGTCGACGCCAGCCCCCGCCGCCGCCTCTTGAGCTTCCGGCCCCCATTCCACCGGATGCCGTCTCCCCCACAACTCCGTCCTCCTGCTCCCTGATCAGTCGCACCGTGGAAACCATCCGGATCGCAGGCATCCAACTTCGCAAGTTGGCGTTGTCGTCGTCCAAGGACGTATTCTTGGTGGTGAGCGTTCGAATCGACGGACTGGAGATGTTCCGGTCGGGCCCCGTTCGTCCCAACGGGAACAGGTTGGAGTTTGGAGTTGCTGATCAGAAACGATGGGGAATGGCGATGTTCAATGGGTACTGTAGGGGTGGAATTTACTAGATGGACAAAAAAATTAACCATGGACATATATGGATATGGGACTGTTGTAGAACCCAGAAAAAAAGAGTAAAAATCCAAAAAAGTTTAAACTATAGGAATGGTTGTCCTGAGACCTTTCCCTAGAAATGTTACTAAACTCGGGAACCAAACATCCAACCCGTTTGCTTGGGGCTCCAAAACACATTCTGAAAGTTCTAAAACATTTGCTTCATCTGAACATGATCAAAACATCAACCGAACATCAAAACATGGGTAAATATGTTCGGGTGATGTTTTGATCATTTATGGATAAAGCAAATGTTTGCAACTTTCAGTTTTTGTTTTAGACCACAAATGATTTGGACAGTTGGTTTTTGGTTTCAAAACCATTTGAATGTTGGCAAAAGTTTGGCTCACCTTTGCAAACTCGGCTACAACATTTATATTTTTTGTATTTCGTTTCTGTATTTTGTATCTTTGGCACAACATGGTAAAAAAATAGAAAAACGACAATTATGAAATTAACTTGTAAATCAACCAAAATCAAAAACCTGTGCATTAATGCCCAAATTAAAGGGAGGATGCTGTAACCTGTAACACACCTCTTACCACCTATTTATAAATCTGAACCCCAGTGATCGGAATGGAAACACTTTGGAGGTGAGGGGGGCGGGGCAGGGCGAGTGATCGCTGATCGGGGAATGGATGTTTGTGGGAGGGCGGGGACGGTGATCGGACAGTTTGGAGGACACACAGCACCGTTTGCAGCCCGCGCATAAAAGGGGCCCCAACTCTTCCGTTGCCCCCATCCAGTTGCGTCATCAGCGAAGAATTCACAATGGAGCTTCCTCGTCCCTGCCACTTCCACTCCCTCCAAATGTCCTTGGTCGAACTCGCCGACGGGGCCCGGGTGCAGCGGTGCATCGGCAAGTTGCGCATGACGAGCCAGGAACTCCAGGAACTCGGCGACGCCATCCAGTAAGTGCAATTTCCCACGGGATTGGAGTTTGGTCGGACTCTGATCATTGGGGTTTTTCAAATTTTAGATATGGGATCTAGAATGTTGGATAGGATCAGGACCCTGATTAGGTCGGAATGGTCTCAAAAAATGACCCATTGGGTTCATTTTTTGCCCTAGGGCTTAGGAAAATCAATCGAGATCGAATTCGATGATCTTTGAACTCCTTTCCAAGGGACCGATGGATGCCCATTGCCCGGGTGCGGCCCATCGAATGCAGCGAAACCATCGGGTCACTTTGTGCCGAACTGAGCTTGGATGGAGAGCATAAGACGCTGACAATGAGGTGGGACTGGAAAGTTAAAAATTGATACGTATGATTATCAAATTCATCAGGAAGGTGTTCTAAAATTCTTCGAATTCTTTTTAGAGTTTTCGACTTTATCGCTTGGAATCTGTCGGCCGGACGCGCAAATCCCTTGGACAGGCACGCCAACGAGAATTCCCTGCTCCTGAAATGTCGGGTCGTCTTTGGCCGTGTGATCTCGCCAATGCAGAAGATGCACTTGACGGAGCGCCGTGGGATTGAGCCGGTAATTTAGCTACCATAAAGTTTTATTTAAAAGTCATTGGATTTCGGAAATCCCTTATGGAAGCCAAATTCCGAACTTTCTACAGATCGAAGAATTTTTATCGGTGTCCATAGGAACCTTCTCTGACCGAATTTACAGTGTCTGTTAGTGTTATCTCTCAATTTTCTTTTTTCTTCTCGCCGCGAAAAGAATATAAGATAGAAGAGAAAATCATTCGCTTCATATTGTTTTCCTTTGGACTTATGGACACCGGTTGAAAAACCTTGGGCTGTAACTCGTATTTTAGTCGTTTTTATCACAGTTTATCTCATTTTTGTTTTCTCTCTCTCTCTGTCAACTACCCTAATGATCTCGGATTATCTCGGTCTTAAATTGGATTTTGGCCAGAATTTGAATTCCCGGACTCCCCCTTTGGCCCTTTCCGTGTCCCCTGTTGTTGGCCCCAATCATTCCACTTTTTCACCCATTTTTCGTGCCATTTCCCCGTCCTTTCAGATCCGCTTCGACTGTGCCCCTTTCCTCTGTACGGATCACCACCACCATAAGTCGCCGCCCCTCTCCGCGGACCAATGGCTCACCAGTTGCTGGTCCGTCTGCTCGTCTCCCGCTGGCGCCTTCGGCGGAACTCCTTCGCTTGGCCATCCCCGCCGTTTCCGCTTCCCTCCGCCGCCCAACGGAAGGACAACGCCGGGGGCGGAGCCGGAAGCGGAAGAGTGCCGGGTGCTCGTTAGGATCTATGGTGCGAGCGGAACGGAGGTCGGCCGCGGATGTGGGGAGGGGGGGG
>LDKF01000094.1:163670-199596 GCA_001026735.1 Rotylenchulus reniformis | reverse complement strand
GTCCTGTCCTGTCCTGTCCTCCGTGTTTTTCACACAAAGCAGACGGCCTGTATGGGGGGGGGGAGAGGAGGGGACTGTTTTGTTCTCCAATTTCTGTTGTACATTATGACGTGTTTGGCCACAATTTGTCAAGGTTAGGGCGGGACTGCAAAAAATCGCAAAATGGGCGGAACCAAAGGGTTGCGAGTGCTGATGAGAGGGAGCGAGGGGAAGCCCTTCGGAGTGTATAAAATGACAAATTATAAGGACCCAATATTGCCCGATTTAAGCATAATTGTCCCTTCCAAGTACCGATTATCACACAAATTCTCAACTTTTTCCCCTTTATAGACAATCCATCCATTCCGTCGAACCAATTCAATTTCCAATTCCAACATAACACAGTCAAAATGACTTCCACGCATCATCGGAGGCAGTGTCATTGTTCCATGGAATGCCATTGTCCCATCATTCCTGCTCCACATGCTCTCAGTGCTTGTTCCCGATCACCCGATTCCGATTCCTCCGATCATCATCATCTTTATCGTCTTCATCATCAGAATCTTCCTGATCACCAGCAAATTCCCGACTCCAGCAGACCCCTGCCCAAGTTGCCCCTGATCGGTCTTCTTCTGCTGGCACTAATCGGGATGGCCCAGTCTGGCCCGTCCCCGTTGTTAACCGAGTTGGCGGAGACGGACGGGGCCGGGGGCACTCTGTGGAACTCACTTGAGGCCGTTGACGAGCTGCAAGAACAAAGGGAGCGAAGGGCGCGCAGATTGCCAGTGGCCAGCTTAGAGGTATGGGAGGCACAATTGGCACGAAACATGATACACAAATGAATGGCCAGAGGAATCCAAATACCAAGTGGGAGGTTAAAAAGGCATAATCAGATTGTGGTTGTCGTTGAATATTTTCCCCGTTCTCGAGGATGCCCCTTTTGCCATTTCTATTTTGATCCGTTGGCTTTGTAGGGTCTGACCCCAAAATGACAATGCATAATCACATATTATGTGTCTGTTGTTATGTCTCCTCTCCCCTTTTAGGGCGCATCCGGCGAACTCGGTTGGCGAAAGAGATATTATGTGAGCCGATGGCGCGGAGGACGGCCCAACAGACGGTTTGTGCCGGTGTCGAAGAGTGAGGAGAGCGTGATGATCAGCAGAGATGATGTGAATAATTTGAAATAAAAATAAATAAAATGAATGAATGGGAAGGATTGGAAAGGGAATTTCAAAGGGGAAAATGGCAAATTTTGTCCATTAATTTCGCATAATTCACAGGAGGCGAAGCGCCTGTGCGGACTGAAGCTGACCAACCGAACCAAACAGTTGTGCGGGGACTGTGTGCCGGCCAACATGCGCCAAGTGATCCTTCTGGACAAGAAAAGTGACAATGGTCAGTGATCATTGGCCATTGGATCCGGATCGGGATTGGCACTTTCCTCTGATTTTTCAGTTTCGGCATCGTCCAAGGATCGGCTGACCGAGATGTGTTGTGTGCAAAGGTGCACGGACGAGCAGATCCGCAACTTTTGCTGTCGGGGCCAGCTCTGACACCGTCGCCAGACACTTCGAAACTGCAAAATTTACCATTTTTATGCATCTTTGGCTCTCTCCCATCAAAAAATCTCTTCTCACCCATCAATCCCATCCAAAAGATTCGTTTCAAGACATTGTAGAAATTGTTCACCTTGATAGAGATCTGTGGTGTCTATAACTCGTTTTCCTTATTTATTACTAAATGTCCATCTTCCCAACCTTCACATCACACGGTTTCACACCAATCATGCGTGATATCATCATCACACAACTTTTCTGTTGTTTTGGCGCCTATTTGAAGTTTGTTTCCCAAATCACTCGCGCATAATCACAATTCCCAATCCCCTCCCTGTCTTTTGATCAGCTTCGTCCATATCATTCCTTTCTTACCATGATTCTAACACTTTTCATGATTCTGTCACCATGACTCTGTATCTGTGTTTTACATTCTGTTACATACTTTTCCCATTTCATTTTTTGTCTGAAGATTCTGATCAGTCCCCTCTCCCAATCAATCCTCTCTCTCTCCCTTCTCCGATTGCTTCCGATTAGTCTCTCTCCTCTTCTCTCCTCTTTGCTCCCTTTTCCTTTTCTCTTTCTATGGGTTAATGAATAAACTTTTTTGACATTAAATAAACAAATAAATTTATTTTTTTAACTTTTATTTAACGAATTAAGACACCTTTTTTGTAGAAATAAGCTCAATCACCGATTGAAACTCGTTAAAAACAATCATTTTATTATTAGTTCCTAGGTGTTTGGGCGTTCTTCGGACCCCATTTTTGGCTTCCGATGGTCAATCGCCCTCCCTCCTACCCAATTTTTTTGATCACCGAATCCAACAAATAATATTATAATAATATCTCCTGCTGCTGATTGATCGGGCGGCGTTATTTGATAAATTGATAACTTTCTCGTGGAAATCACGACCACTCCCCCTTCCCCCAAATTCCCCAAATGTCCTTTGTCAGATGATATTTTCATTCCAATTCCGATCATTTTTTCGGCAAATCACGCAACATTGGCCTGGGCCGTTTTTCGGCGAAAATGTTTTTGATTGTGAAAGACGAATTAAGGAGGAGGGAACTGCTGTTGGTTCGGTCGCATTACTCATAATTCGGCATCAAAAAAGCATTCTCAACTGATTTTGTTGATTGATCTTCTCTGATCGGGGCATTAATTGTTCCGATTTCATTGCGGAAATGATCTTTATTTATTAAGGGAATTTGTGTGTTTTTCGCTTTTTATCCAATTGTTTACGATGGATGTTGAATGGACGGAATAAGGAAATACGCACGTAAGGACAAGATTTGTCAAAAATGGCAAAAATTGACCGAGAAAACAAAGGTCGACTTGCATGTTAGTTCCTCATCCCCCCCCCACTCTCATCCGCTTTCGGCTCAATTCCTCTCTCCCCCCNGGGGGGGGGGGGGGGACGGAGGAGTCAATTTGGGCGTTACCCTTCGGCGCAAATTGCTTCTCCTCCCCGTCCGGTCCATTCTCTCACTGTCTTCTCCATGAATCTTTCTCTCCTCCTCCTCCGCCGTTGTCCTCTCATTCCGGTTTATAATTCCATCATTCATAAATATAAAATTCCCAAATTTATTTTTTATTTCACAATAAAACCCCAAAATTCCCGTTTCCATTCTTTCTTCCCTTCCTGCCGAATTTCCAATTATCTTCGCCACCAATGGGTTGAATTTCTCACTTTCCGACCAAAATGCTTATGCTTTAAGCCAAGTCCCTTGCTTGCACGGTTGAACGACGCCAAATTGGATGGGAAAGTCCTCAGCAAAAGGAGGAAAAAATGGGCCAAATGCCGGGGAAAGAGGAGGAGGGGGAGGGGAAGGAGCCCGTGGGTGGAAATGATGGAAATTCAGCCGCCGATGGATGTGGGGAATTATTTATTTATTCGCCGCCGAGTTGATGGGATAAGCATAAGACGAGTGGGAGGCGGAGGGGGGAAGGGGGAGGGGAACAAGACGAGGACCAACTGGGCCTGTGGTTTCCGTTTCACATTGATTGGGCCAGAAGGAGAATTGGCAAACGGAAGGCATTTTCACTTTTGGCGATATTTCAATTTTTACCTTTGCGATGATCCCAAACAATCACCATTACCTTTGGTTCTACCCCATAACTCTCGACTTCCCCCTTCTTCCATAACAACCAATTTCCACATTTCCCACATGTTTTGGCTGTTTTTCTCCTCCTTATTCCCTTGTCTCAGAGTGCTTTTTTACGATCACCATGATGATTATCAGATTGATCATTTGGAAGTTTTGAAGGCCAGAAACATCATTCCCTTTCGATTAAACTTGGCCCCTTGGGACCGTGGGAAAGGGTCCATAATTGGCGGAGAAGTCCCCACCCCCGGCTTCCCCTCCACCGTCCATTCGTGTTGATTGGGCGTGTGAAAATGTGCGTGAAATGATTTTCCATTGAGCCAAATTTTCTGTCGCGGCAAATTTTAGGCCGAAAGAACGCCAAAAAAAACTTTGGCCAACTTTTATTCTCCCTTCTTCAACGGATAAATTTATCATTTCGAATTGACACCACATTTGACCGATTGGATCCATCTGATTTTTGACTTATTTGTGCTTTCCCGCCAAAATGCCCTTCGGGACCTTCGGTTAGTATTTGCCCGACTCTCCTGTCTGTCCCGTGCTTCTCTGGACACCAATCATGGGCTGCTGTCTTTCCGCGGACAAGGATGATCTGTCCCAACAAGACACCCCCGGCACATCCTTCATCAGGAAGCACCAGCAGGAAGCCGACAGTCGCAGTCGGCTGATGCCGATGGGCCATCAGCAGGACAAAAGGCGCCGGGGGGACTCCGCGTGAGTCCATTGGACATTGGGACATTTTGGGGGACTGATTCCAACAATTTCAAGGATGTCCAGCTTCAACAGCAGCAAGGGGGTGGGACTGGGCATCTCGATGATGATGTACCAGGCAGGCACTCTGGCCGGGTGCCAGCCCCCGAACCTGCTGGACCTGAACAACCTACGGGAACAGATCCGGAAGGCCAAGGCCGAGGGCAGAACGGTGGGAACAGGGACGAGGGGGGGGGGGGNGCAAACGAATTTATACGAAAATGGACACAAATGGCACCGGAAGAACCAAGAGAATTTGGAGCAAATGGAAATCCAAAATATATTTGCATTTTAGCTCTTATAATTGTGATGATTTACTCCTTTTCTATTGCACAGGTCACCGTAATGAATGGATGTGTTTACATCGACTACCAATTGAAGGTTGTAGCGAGTGCTAAATTTTAGTTAATTTTAAAAATTCAGGCTCAAATCCCTCCCGGCTTCAACTTGGAGAGTTAAAATATTGCAAATGATTTATTTCTATGGTTTTGTCTTTTTCGTTTTTCATTTTATAATTTTATTTATGCAATTTCCCATTATTTTTGATTGATTAAATTGTCTTTAACTACATTTGATTTGGGTCATTTTCCTTCGTTTATTCGCCCTTTACCCACCGAAGTACCAAGCTATTTCTCTTATCGACGGACATCCTAAGAGATCCGAAATCGCGAAATGGCGACTGATCACTGTGATCAGTCTGATTGATCCTGATCGGTGCTATGCCCCTCCCCCGATCTCACCCCCTTTTTCTCGTCCTTTCTCTCGCTTTCCTCCCCAATTTCTTCGGCCTGTGTTCGGCCCGTCCCCTCTCCTATTGTGAGATATTGGCCAATGTTGTGTCCGAAACTAAGACGCCTTTCAAATTCAAAATTGAGGTCAATTTGCGGATTTCCCAAATCAAAATTCACCAAACTTTTTAGCTTCCCAAAGATCAACAGACAGAAGAATTGGTCTATGAAGGGCCGGGGAGCAAAAATATTATTGTAAGGAGAGAAAAGCAAAAGTTTGGGATGGGGTGGTGAATGAAACAAATCTGGTGCCCACTTATTCAGCTGAAAGGGTACGATTGCATGGCGGACTATTGGAAGCTGAGCACATTCACCAGAGATGCGGAGGGTCAGTGGAAGCTGGAAAGCCAAGTCAGGATCAGAAAAACCAAAAAATATTTAATTTTTATTTGTTCAATTGAAGAGCATCGTAAAGCTGAACGGAGCAGGGGGCCAGATGACGGTGAAGGTGAACGAGAGTTTGCAGCCACGGATTGGCGAGAGGTACATGGTGTCCTGTGGGGAGAGCGCAATCTGCGGAGGGGGACCCATCCAGAGGGGCTGATGATCGGGGAGCAGCGATCAGAGAAAATAATGATCAGAGGATGATGATCAGGATGTTATAAATCGGAATATTGTGCTGGATTATATTTTATACTTTTTTTAACTCGTTGATTTGTCAGCTCATTATCCTTCGGAGTTGGTTTTATCTTTCTGGATCATCACCCTCCCCTCCCCCAGAATGCTTTATCCAAATCCATTCGTTCCCTTCAAATTGCTTAAAATGTTCAAAAATCCCTTTTTCATTTTCCCAATCGCTGTGCTTTGTGCCATGCTGGCAATCACAGACACTGCCCCACCTGGGCCATACTGTGAGATGCTGGCCAAGGTGACATCCGAATCAAAGACGCCTTTCCTTTTCAAAATTGAGGTAAATCCCCCGAAAAATAATGAATAAATAAAAAAATGACAATTTAGATGCCCCACGGGCAACAAGTGGAAGAATTGGTCTTTGAAGAGCCGGGCACCCAACAAGTCATTGTATGTCTTTGTGCTATAGGTATTGGCATTGAGTGCATTTTTAGTGCAATGTTTTTTTTAAACTTTTGATTATTCAGCGAACCAAAACTATGGATTTGAAGCACCTTAAACTTCAAAAATTTTTGACCTTTTTGGGCCAAAATTTTCATTCAAAAATACAATGAAAGAGAATAACTATCCTCATTGATGTGTGTAAATTTTGATCCCTGGGCAAAATTTAAAAAGGATAAGCTTTGGTATTGGCATTCAGCTGAAAGGATACAATTGTGCCAGCGCATTTTGGCAACTGAATACCTTCCAACGGGGTCCGGACGGAACGTGGCAACTGGCCAAGGCGGTGGGTTGGCCCGGTCAGGGAATGGCCCAAATGGCCCGAATTGGTGAATTCAGACCAAAGCCAAAGTTGACGGGGCCGGAGGCGAAATGGAAGTGAAGGTGGACAGCACGATGCAGCCGAGGATGGGCAACCGGTTCAAGGTCAGCTGTGCGGAGAGCATCTTCTGTTCCATCGGATAGGAAGAAGTAGAGGAAAGAAAAGTACAGAAGGGAGTAGAAGTACCGTATTGTGTTGGAAATACTGTACCATAAAGTGTGATCTAGCATTTTAAAGTGGGAGGGAGGGGGAAGGTTTATTTTGCACATATCATTACAGATCGAGGATTTTTTTTCGGTGTCCATAGGAACCTTCTCTGACCGAATTTACAGTGTCTGTCAATGTTATCTCTCACTTTTCCTTCGCGTAAAGATAATATAAGATAGAAGAGAAAATCATTCGCTTCATATTGTTTTCCTTTGGACTTATGGACACCGGTTGAAAACCCTTGGATTTGGTCGTGTTGAAGTAAAAACGCCAAATTTTTCCGATTTTTCAAACGATTTTTTCGATTAAAAATGAAAAACTCGAAAAATCCGATCGATCTGATTCCAACTGACTTGTGAGATTGTTTTCAAATATTCGCCCAACTTTTCGCTTTTTTCTTTTCTCAATTGGGCCCATTGTTCGTCTCCCTTTGGCTTTGCTCGCGTCTTCGTGCGTAGAATTCGATGCCGACAATGAACATCTTAAAAGTGAATTTACAGCGAGAAAAATCAATTTTCATCAAAAAACCGAAATCAGAAGTCCCAAGGAGAGGATCAGGAACAGTCCGGAAACATTGTGCAAATTCAGCGAAATTCGCTGCTGTTTCACCGATGAACCGACACCGTGGCAGGAAGCTCCTCTGGAAGAGTGAATTTCAGATATTTTTGGATCTTGGGAACTTGCCCACTTTGATCGCCACCACTTGGTCTTCTTCATGGCGATGATCCCGCGCTTTTGATACAACAGAATTTGGCGCGAAATGCGATCGGTCCATTCGGAATCTGCAACCAACAATAATCTCTGATCTGATCACTCTCTCCAATCATTCCAACACCCTCCTTTCTTGCTGCAATCATTCTCCTCATATCCTTCCTCTTTTCCAGATTAAACTCCTCATTGTTCCTCCTTAATACTAAATACTTCCTCTGATCATTCATTCTCAAACCCTTTCTTTGATCACTCTCCAAATCCCCCTCATCTCTCCCTCACCTCCTTTCTCTCAGCCATTCAACGCCTCCTACTGCTCTGATCATTATCTGATCAATCATTTTTCTTTATTTCGATCACCCCCTCCCTTCCTCCCGGATCACTCACTCTTCTGTAGTGCGATCCCATAGCCCTTGGAGCCAAGCACGCCCCCGATCTGGGTCAGGTTGCAGTTCTGCTGCACTTCGTACTCCAACGAGCTGGACTCCATCAGGTAAGCGTACTTGTCCCGCAACACCTTCTCCACTCCCTCCCGGTTGTTGCGCACAAACACATTGCCCATCCGACGCATCCTTGCCCACATTTTGGCATGCGCCTCAATCTTCGATTCCTTCAAAACTCAAAAATTACAAATGACCATTTGTCTGATTTTTAATAGGTGAAAAATCGGAGGATAACTTCAAATTCCTAAATTAAAAAATTAAACTTTTGCCTGAAAGAATTGCATTGTTGAGCCGCCATTGATCGTGCCGTAGGAAATGTCGCTTTGATTTGCCAAATCGTCGATGTTACGGATGGGAATGTGGGGACGAGAAACAGTCAACACAGCAGCCAAATTAGCTGTGTAAGCACTGTAAAGTCAAATAAAGTAGAAAAAGCTCCAAAAAATATCAAACATCTTTATTAATTTTAAGTAAAGTTATTTTAAGCTAAAAATTCATATAAAAAATTGATTTTCAAAATCAAAAAAACTACTGCGTCGTGCGGGAATCGAACCCGCCCCTACTGCTTGGAAGGCAGCAATGCTACCACTGCACCAACGACGCTCATGCTGCTCAATATTGTGTTTCTCTCTAATAAAATCTTAAAGATGGAATCCTGTTTTGGTTATTACTCCAATTGGAAAGCTGTAGGTTAGGTTTCATAAGATATTGATCAATGATCAGCCAATTAGAATGGATAACTTGTCAGAAAAAGAGATAGGGAAGGAGGAAAAGGGAGCGAGCAAGAGGGGGCGAAGAAACAAATCTCGCGCAATCGAAAAGATATTTAAAAGCAACCGAAGGGGGGAAGAACAGGGACATTGACCTATGCTCCACCCACCTGACGATGACCAGCGTGAACACCCACCAGGACCCCCCGAGCAATCTGGTTGACACGGCCCTCGGGCCAAAATCGCACCCTCCCTTGAGCATTGTGGACATCACATACCTACAGTATACAACAGTTACTGTACTGCGGTTATTGTGTGAAATGACCAAAGGGTGTTCCAGAAGCTGTAGTTGTTGGACAGTTGGATCCTGGTGCTGCTCACCTTCCCGCCCACGGTGGAGAACTGTGCTGCCGGGTGGGGTTGGTGGGCGGTGCAACAAGAAAAGTTGAGATTCCATTCGTAGGGAGTCACATTGGCCACCAAATACCTGGGATTGAATGATACATAATTGGCCAAATATGCAATTGTTGGGCACATTCCAAAAGTGAGGCCACAGATGGACAGCAAAATGCACAGCCAAATCTCCAGCGACAGGGGGTTCAGAAATGAGAAAATGTCCTAAAAACTGTTGGATTATGTGCCAAAATATGTCAAAACCAATTACCGGCTGGTAGTCTTCAGGAATCCGGTAGAGAATGCTAATGCCCAGGGACAGGAACGGCTTCGTGAAGTCTACAACTTCGGCACGGCGGAAATTTGCCTTAAAAGTATCCGAATCATGTCCAATATTCGGAAGATCGCCCACCGTAAATGGGGCCATCACCATGTCCGCCTCTCCGTTCAGCAATTCCCCGATCATGCCGTCCCAGCTGTTGTTGCCGTTGTCGTTGCCGTATTTGTTGTCACGGACCACATGGATAGTGTAGGTGAACCCGAGGTCCTGGGCCAGTTCGGCCAGCAGGTCGATACAAAAGCCTGATGAATATTCCTTTAGGACCTTTAAACAGACTTTCCCAAAAATCCCTCACCCTCAAATTTGGCATTCTCATTTTCGCGTTCTCCCATGGCGCCACCTCCGCCGGACATCGACGCAGTTCCCATCGCGTCATTGGTCCTCAACATCACATAAGGCCGTTCCAAGATGGTGGTGACCCGGAAGTGCGGTTTCAGCTCGTCCGAAACCTTGACATTCCGTCGCAGTTGGGCCCGCGAATCACCGGACATGTTGACAATTGGAGCATTGGCGGAGGATTCCCAGTAACCAATCTGCAAAATTCGGAGTTTTGTGATGGGAATAATCATTAAAAATGGATAAAAAGGGATTTGAACTCGTAAGGAATGGACAATGTATTGACAGTGGAGCTACAAGACGGCTAACAATCCTAATTGGATGATTTTCTAGTTGATCCTTCTTCCATTTTTACATCGACAATCCCTCCGGTGTATCCGAGCAGATTGATTCGCAGTTTGAAGTTCGACACGACGTCGGCCAAACGATCTAGACGACCGCTAAGGCCCTGAAGGTCGTTGTAGCGAAGTTTTCGAGCAATTTGAATGCCATTTTCCAGAGGTTGGTGGGCTCTTTGGCCGCTCGGGCAACGGGCACTCTTCGGCACGATAAGGTCAGTGGCATTGTTTGCCGGTGAAAATATTCGGGAAAGCAGGAAAATTGCGTCGAACAGCAAGACCGCTTCGGACTTGAAAGAAATTCGGAATCTTTTGGAAGGCAGGATTACCGACCATTTTGACTCCTAAGGTTCTGGCCACTGGGTCTTTTTCCGTGGTATAAACTCGGATATACTCCTTGAACTCGTTGAACTTCGGAAGCAACCGAACATGTTCATCAGCTGATGTTGAGCCTACCAGATCCAGACCCAGAAAATGAGCATGGTTATGTCGAAATAGCTCCATGTCCATGTGAAGCAGGTCCAGGGAGGTGGTCAGAAACCAGTGTTTCAGTTCCACCAATCCAACCTTGAGTGCCTAAATTGTAAAAATCCAGAATTTCGCTAATTTATGGTCCAAATACGGCCAAAAGAAATTGGTGAGTGTCCTCCGGGTTCAGATCCAGCAATAATCGGCTGAACTCGTTGCATTGGCCATGTTGCTGTTGATGGTAATGGTCGTCTAAACCGATTTATTGAACTTGTACTTTCCGCTTTCCCCTCACCCTCGCACTCCTCCAATTCCTTTACCATTTTGGCAGCACTCAGAAAGTCATTACGGTCAATGTGGACCAGGTGAAAGCGGATGGCCGCCAAGTAATCGCTCTCCAGAAATAGGATCAGACGACGAATTCCTTGGGGGAAGAGTGGGGTGTCTTTAAAAGTTGATCAATTTTGACAGTTTGCCAACTTTCTGGCTCTCTGTAGACAACAATCACGCGATTCCAACGCCAGTACTTGATCAGATCGATGATGGCCTCCAACTGTTGTGTTCCGGGGAACATGTTCAGTTGGGTTACTGCAAGAACGGGGGATGATTTGAAGGTGATTGTCCTTTTGGCTCTCTCATTTTCTCTCCGTACTTGGCTGACTTTGTTCCTTCAAAATGTTCCCATCTGGGTCCAAGTGGTGGTGTTCCAGTGGGTCCACCAGTGAGAAGAATGGAATTTGCATTTTCGCGCTCAAAGCGGCAAGTTGCTCGGACAAGTGCAGGTCCGAAGGGCCGATCAATGCCATCATATTGTGCTCATTGACCAGACGACAAGCTGCAAAGGAACACTTTGGGTGGGCCTTTGGGTTCTTTCAGATTCAAAATTCAGATTCCCGCCCAATCGGCTCAGAATCCAGCATCCCTTCCCTTTCTGCTGACTCTGACCTTTCTCCAACAATTCGTAATGGTCTTCCGGGTCCGTCAGTATCTCCTCAAATCCGGCCATAGTTTTGAAGGAACTGGGCCCGGAGTTGGCAAAATGCCCGTTTTGTGACTGGACCCAGTGAAGCGTGAAGTTGAGCGCGGCACGCAAATGTGCATCTTGGACTTCGCGAAAAACGGCGCCTGTTTTTTTTTGTCTTTTAGCACAGCTTTTTAGCCCCAAACATGATACCAATCCGAAAGGGTTGTCCCTGATCTTGACTTGTCGTTTCAACAAAATGGGGCAATTGGGCAAGCACAAGAACAACAATCAAAAGACCGGCACCAAAAAGGCGATAATGAGGGGCAAATCGTTGCAAAAACATTTTATTGGCCAAAAAATCCGAAAAAATGCACTTGGAAGGGTCCATTAGACGGAGGAGGATGGTGCGGACAAAGGCAAATGTGCCATCAGTGGCAATGTCCCCGGGGACACATGCATTTGACTCGGCCAATACGATTATCTCGCCCCTCTAAGCATCGACGAAATTGATTTTGTCCAAAAAATTTTCATTTTACTTATGATAAAGTGATGTGCTGATAATCGATGAATTGAGGATTTTTTTTCTGATTTTTCTTTTATAAATTTCATTTCAGATTGACATTAGAATAGAACCTAAATAATTGAGAAAATTAATTCTGATGACTTGGTTCGGCTAGTGAAGCATGCAAAATTTCCAAAAAAAAAAGGCATAAAAAGCACTAAAAATGGATTGGAATCATTTTGTATAAGAAAAAAATTGATAATATATTTTAACCAAACCAGTAATTTACCGAATAGGTAAGCAGGTTACGGTAAGTCGATTTCGCTTTCTAAATTTATAGTTTCGGTGTTTCGTAAACGACGTTTTGTAGCAGCGATGCGGCAAGCTGCAAGGAAAGAAAGAGAGTGGAAAAATAGTACATAAATTAAAGAGAATTAAGAAGTAAAAGAAAGATGAGACAGTGTGTGGGAAAACTCTCTCCTCCTCCCCTTCCCTACGTTGGATTACAACACATCTATTCTGCGGTCGCCGGAGCAAGATCACTTTAAATCCATTTTTGGGGGCGGAATAGAACCTTTGAAACGAAAAGCACAGTTTGGGTTATAACTCGGTTCAAACCAAACCTAGTGAAACGAATTTGGTGTGGAAAAATAGAGAAAATCATTAGCTATAAAATGAGCCTAAGCCCATCCGAATCGGCCCAGTCCAAAAAAAGTTATGGCCAAAATATCACTCGTATCGGCCAATTTGCAAAAAATGTTCGCACGAATGATTATTTTGGCCATAACTATTTTTAGACTAGGCCAATTCAGATGGGCTTAGGCTCATTTTGTAGCTAATAATTTTCTATATTTTTCCACACCAAATTCGTTTCACTAGGTTTGGTTTGAACCGAATTATAACCCAAACTGTATTTTTCGTTTCAAAGTTCTATTCCGCCCTCAAAAATGGATTTAAAGTGATCTTGCTCCGGCGACCGCAGTATATAACTGATATTACAGTTACAGTTTTATATAACTGTAAGAAAATTCTTCCCTTAATTGGTTTTCTAGTTCTTATGTTTAAAATTAAAGGGATTTAGCAGCACTGGGTCGGCCTATCGCTAAACCGACCAAAAAAGTTGATGCATATTTATACTAAAAGGATCTTTTGCAAGTATTCATAAGGGGAAAAAATAACCTTCGACGCGAATGAAAAATAGAATGCCAATAGAAAATATTTAACAAAATCTTTCTCCAAAAGAACATTTTTTTAGCATTAAAGAATGCAGTATGCAATTTAGCTTGATTGATAAATTTACTAATTAAAAAAGGGATAATAATTATTATTATTAATTTTCAAGCAATAGTATTAATCAATTTGCCTTTATTTAACTTTATTGACATTTGGCCTGATTCACATCATTTTTTGCATATTCTTGATTATAATTTAATCTAGCAATAATCTATGTTAGTACAGTTGGATCTAATGCTTTTTTTAATTTTATTTTCAATAAATTTGAATGAAAATTTCCACGGATTAAACTAAAAATATTTATTTCAGATGACTTACTGATGCCGAATCATCATTTTGTCAATCCAATCACAATGGTGACTCATGCCAGAGAAAATCCAAGTCTCATCTCGGAATATAATAAGTGCTCCAGGAGTGCGCAAATCATGGATTCTCCTGTAATTGCTGCTGTGATCCTCTAAATTTTTAATACCTTAGATATTTCACCCTCCAATCTTCCAAATCTCTTCGAGAGAATATTTGGTTTCGTTTCCTGATTCGTTCATATCTCATCCCCATTCCCTTTAATATGTATGTGTTGCATATTTTCTCGCTAGGGGAAAATTCTATGCCATCAAAGGCTTCTTTTTTAACTTGAATTTTATATTCTACATTTTGATTTGAAAGCCTCAAATTAATGATTTAACTTTTACAGGTCGTTGTTCACGATAGTGCCAATGGATCAACCGTCGTATTTTATCACGGACAAAATTGGACATCGATTGGCCGCTCTCTCCCATATTTCGCGGCGGGAGATTCTTTTCATTTTCTTACGAGGATTACAATTTGGAACAACATTACAATTTTCCTAACTTCATTGCTATTTTTATTTTATTTTTCCATGTATGTACACTATTCATGTGTCTTTGGATAGTACAATGATTTAAGCCAGTTAATTTGGAGGGCAATTTATCAACAGGCGGACGACCGTGGAGTCTAACTCTATTCAACGGTTCAGAGAAAAATTGTTGGAATGCCATGCCGAATCGACTGAGAAGCCACTCACTCTGCGGTTGGATAGAAAAGCTATAACGAACTTTAACGAACAAGAACCTAAGGACAAAATCTAGCGCCTTTCTTAAAATAAGCAGTTTCCAATTCGGGAGCCAGAAAAATTATTGGTTCGGTCATTGTAGCCTTTCCAATTGTTTTGAATTGTAACTAAGTGGATTCGGTAGATATTTGACCGCATCATTGATCAAATTTTGAAAATTGTTTCAACATGACAACACGATATTTCCCAAATTTTGTCCGAGAGTATGATTCAAGTTTGACGCGGTCCCCCATCTGAAAGCTTTCAGCGAGTTCGGCATGATAGGAAGGAACTAAGTAAGCATAGGATTAGGTCCTTAAGGTACTTTGCTTTTTCATCGCGCAAATACCATCTTTACTCTTTTTCATAAATGGTTGCTACTTCGAGTATTGGGGTGACCCCATTAAAACCATGTCAGTTTTATCAAAAAATTTGATTAGAATGATGTGAAAAGACAACCTACTTCGAAGAATCCGTGAGACAAAGATAACAAGATTGAATAGATTTATAGAACGATCTAAAATTCAATTTAAATAACGATAACATAAAAATTCGTCGTATACATCCATCATTGTTTTACATACATGATATTTTTTCAATTTTTTAATCACAAGGCCAACTATTGACTTTTTGATACATTCATTCCATATTTTAAAAATTGTGTTATTTTGGCGTAATGTGCTTTTTCTCTTGAAAATTTTTTTAAGTTCGCGTCGGTTCTTACATATGAACGGACTCGGTCGATTGAGTCTCCACGATTGAGTCTCCGTTGTTTTTCGGACGTTAGATTTTTGTAGACCTGAGGGTTCTAAAATTTTTCGAAAATTCCTAAGCCTGAAATTTTTCGAAAATCCTTGATCTGTGAAATTTTTTGAAAAAACGAGGCCTATGAAAATATTGAAAACCCAAGACCTAGAAATTTTTTTTGAAAAAACGAGGCCTATGAAAATTTTGAAAACCAAAGACCTAGAAATTTTTTTGATAAAACGAGGCCTATGAAAATTTTGAAAACCAAAGACCTAGAAAATTTTTTGTAAAAACTTTTTTTGGAAAACAACTCTAAACGACAAAACAACAACGGAGACTCAATCGTGGAGACTCAATCGTCTTAAGACTCAATCGTGGAGACTCAGTCGTGGAGACTCAATCGACCCCCACCGCTTATGAATACTTGCAAAAGTTCCTTTGACTGTATGTAGGTTCGAAACTACTACTAGGGAATTGAATCATGGGATGCATGTGTTCTATTCTAGAGAATTTAAGCTTCTGCCTGTATTGTTTTTTATTTCTATTTTTGCTTATCATGATTTGGCTTTTTAAATAATTTTCTTTGTTACTTTGCCTTTGATCGACCACAACGCTCATTTGGTGGCAAGCCCATGATCTATCGTGACTGATGCGAATGGTGTCCTACAAGCTCGTTGACATAGGTGCCAATTTGGGCCACCCTTCATTTCGACATGATTATGTCGATGTGCTTAACCGAGCAAAAAAAGCTGGTAAGTCCAACAAAGCGATGATTGGTCGTTAAACCGTTTTTATTTTCCTTTTCAAGGTATTGTGAAGTTGCTGATCACTGGGGTTAACGAATCGAGCACTGAAGAAGCGGCCAAGTTAGCTGTCCAGGAACCTGGCTTCCTCTATTATACAGCAGGTCTGTGGTACTTTTGTAAAATTTGAATTTCCTGACATTTAGGCGTTCATCCTCACGATGCCAAGGATTTCATCGGGGATCGGACTTTAGAAATGCTCCGAAAACATTTGGATCAAAATCAACAATGTGTTGCAGTTGGTGAATGTGGATTAGATTTTAACCGCAATTTTTCTCCGCGTGAACAGCAAATTGATGTTTTTGAGAAACAAGTGGGTTTTAACTTTTAAATCGGGGCATTAATTATGAGGGAAATTAGCAAAAAATTCACTTAAATTCTCAAGCGATTGTTTAAATGAAAATAATAGTTATTGATTTTAAGAATGTGTTTTTATAGGTGAAGCTTGCTTGCGAACTCCAAAAACCATTGTTCGTACATGAACGAGAAGCTGCTTCGGAAATGGTTTCCATTTTGGGAAGGTATCGGTCTTCTTTGCCACCAACTGTTATTCATTGTTTCACTGGCACCATAGATGAGGTGAAACAATACATGGAGATGGGTTTGTATGTTGGATTGACTGGTAAGTGCTAATATTTTCTTGTTAGACCCCAGTGGCTTACCCAGGATTTCTTCGAGGTCCATGCACCCAAAATCTTTAAAAATTCAAATTTTTCTCAAAAGGGGTTCAAAACATGCTTGACAAGCTTTAATAAGAACTACCGGAGTAAATTGTGATAATTGGAGATCTAATAATAATATTGATCAAGTTTTGGTCAATAGCTGTCTTTAAATAAATTCCATACGGGTCCACGGAATCCCCCCCCGGCCCCCCGTCACGCTACGATTGAACCCATACATAAACGAAAGGATGAAATGCAAGGACGGAAAAACTGGCATTACCCGACATTTATACAAAGGGAGTTAGGAAGGATAAAACTTTTTTTGTGTCAAAAAAACACACAATTTTTTTGTTAATTTCTCCTTCTTTTGATTTTCCATCATTTTCCGAGTCTATGAGATGTTATTCCCTCTCCCTTTCCTTTTTATTGTTTGTTCATATATGTTTGAGCCTAAGTAGTTACCTTTTTCTACAGGATTCTTATGGAAAGACCGATCAGAAAATGGCGTGAAAAGAGCACTGAAGGAAGGCGTGATCCGTAGAGATCGGTTACTGCTTGAAACCGATGCTCCATTCATGTACCCCAAAGTGAATGACAAAAAGATTGAACCGGATATTCGCGATAAGCTCAGCGAAAAAGTAATTAAATTATCAGTTCACTGCATAAAAATGTCAAAACAATAAATCAATTCAGCGCTTATATAGAAAAAAAATCAGTTCATACTTTTTAGGACCTTCTAATTATATATTTCCTAGATGGTTTATCGATTTCAACCACTCATGTTATAATTTTTTTATTTTTTGAAAATTGATGTGTAAAACGGTATGAACTTTTTTAATTCCCGGTTATTCTTTAGTAAAAATCTTTTTTAATGCGTTAATATAGAATAATTTATAATATTAAACAAAAATGATACTTTTATGCACTGAACTGATGCAATTTTATATTTTACCAAATTTAGGCTCTTTCTCTCCACAAGTTCTGTTCATTCCAGCGAAATGAACCCTGTTCTTTGGCCGCAATTTGTGAGATGATCGCAGGCTACATAGGCTGTCCAGCTGCTGATCTTGCTACGGAAACAACCACAAATGCATATCGAGTATTCAATTTAGACAAATTGGATCATCATAATTGAAAAAAGGAGTAGAAATTGAGATCAAAATGTTTATTTATTATTTATACAGGTGTGATACTCAATTGTCGAGACATTTTTCTGTAAAAATTTAAATATATTTTAGATAAAAAAATCTTAAATCAATTTTTGGAGTTGGGGCAAGAAAGAAAAAGATTGTTTAATTTTGTAATTGCCATTTTAAAAATACTTTACCAATTATTTCACACACCAGTCAAACACTGCGCCTAGAGCGTATAATAAATAAATAAATAAACACATTCGTTAATTGTGCAATGTCTCATTCTTCAGTTGCTTTTTTTCAAATTCCATTTTATCATAAATTTGAGAAAATTATTGATTTCACACAAAAAACACATTAAAGTGACAGTGACACGGCTTCACCGATTTGTTTCCTTATCAGCTTATCAATCCACATAGTATTTTTCTGGCTGTGACTCTGCCTAGTTTGACCCAAATTACAAATTACTCCCCTTCTCGTCAGTTAATTTTGAACTTTGGAATGATCGATAGCGGATAAAATCGGGGGGGGGGGGGGGGGGGGNGGAGGTAATGGGCATCGGTTGTCAACCAGGCTGTTCACTTTTCTCCCAGACATTTCTAAAAATTCCTTTCCATTCTTCAGCAGCACAGCCTTATCATTTTTTCACCGAACATCCCATCCATCTCTTGCTCCTCCTCCTTCGGTTTGTTTGGACTTTGATAAAATGGTCCCTTTCGAGCGTGCCGCCCTCCTGAATACCCCCCATCCTTCTGCTGCTGATGACTCCGGCGTCCCTCTCGGATTTCTTCCTCGACCATCCTATGGGACTTATTTGAAGAGTGCCGGAAGAGGAGGTTGGATCCTTTCAATGTTTTTTTTTGTTTGATTTTGTCTTTTTTTCCCTTTTTCTTTCAAATTTTCGGGCCTTTTTTTACCAAATTCTCTTTTACACCAAAATTGGCCCAAAAGTCCCGAGTGATCGCCCCGCCCGCTGTTCCAGATAATCCCAACTCTGCTGCTCCACCGCCGGTGATGACAGCGAACAAAGTCCGCGGGGGCCATTCAGCGGAGAACTCGTCAGTCCGTCACAGCCAAAAGACCAATAAAAATGGTGAGGGGAACATGGAAATGGATGGACTGATGAGGAGGAGGGGGGATCATGGCAACCAGCAGCACTAAATAAAATTCCGGGGGATGGGGGTCGAACAGACAAATTTGTTGCGTTTTATGGATTCGAATTTGCCATCTCTCACGCCCTTATCTTTTTTCTTCTCCTTCCCGATAATTAATCATTAATTTTCATGTTAACTATACATGCTATTTGATGTTGAATTTCGTATTTTGTTCAGACTATTCTCAAGCGACGTAAGATGGGACATATGTACATATTTATTACTGATGAGGGTTGATAAAATGGAAACGAAAATGGCGTTACATTTATCTGTTTGGGCATCACTTCCCTCAATGGGAAGTGATGCCCAACCTAATTGACTCTTTACAACTTTTAATTAATTAATTAATAACTACAATACAAATAGAAATTCATGAACATTTCCCAACATCCAGCTGCAAAGGGGGTTGTTTCGGTCGGGACTTTGGGTTTTTGCCATTTATTCTCCTCATTTTGTGTGAAATGGGGATGCGACATAACAACCCATCTCTATTTATTGGTTCATCTTTCATGATATTTCTTCACTAAAAAATGGGTAATCCTTCGCAGTCCAACAAAGTCCGTCCGATCAGTAGGGGGGGGGGGGNAAACTTCCAAAGATTGACAATTTAATTTTTCTCAGGCGGGCTCTATCGGGCCCCGGAGAAATTTCCCCTTTGCTCCCTCTATTTTTCCCGCGAGTGTTGGCCTTTATTGCGCTGTTTTATTTGTCTTGTTTTGTTTCCCTTCTCTTGATTATATTTTTGTTTGTTTTTCTGTCCATTTAATCCAAAGATCAACAGCATTCTCGGCCAGTGCTTTGTCTCCTGACTACATACTCATCATTCCCACATTATTCACATTCTTGTCTCTTTCTCCGTCTCTTTTTTTCTTTTCCCTGTACTCTTTCTCATCTGCTTCACTTTTCCCACAAATCTCCAATTTATGCCTTTTGATCCACGAAAATATAAAATATTTGCCAAATTGATGATCCGCAACCCTCAATTTCCATTTCAGCTTCCAATTCCAACAACGTGGAAATGTCCAATGGAGTGCCCAGCGGAGAACGGAGAAACAATGGAATGGATCCTGACCGCGCATCGGTGGACACTGAGGAGGAGGCACTGGAGTACATGGTCACCATTCCCGAGACCGACGGACAGGTACTTTTTGGGCCATTGGGCCAAATGACTCAATTCCGCAGGGTCAAGAAAAATAAAAATAATTTTCATTTTTTATTTTTAGAGTGCCTTTAGTTGGAGGAAACTATGGGCTTTGTAAGTGTCTGATAAATCAAAGATTAATTTTCTAAAAAAACATTTTCAGCACGGGTCCGGGTTTTCTGATGAGCATCGCTTATCTGGATCCCGGCAACATCGAATCCGATCTCCAGTCTGGGACAATCGCCCGATATCGGGTAAGAAAGGTTCAAAATGGGACAAATGAGTGAACATTTCTCCAAAATGAATTCAAAACCCAGTCGGGCCATCTCTTGGGGAAAAATAGAGGGAGCAAAGGGGAAATTTCTCCGGGGCCCGATAGAGCCCGCCTGAGAAAAATTAAATTGTCAATCTTTGGAAGTTTTATTTAATAATGGGTTTCGCTCTTTGAACCAGGGGCATACTAGAGACAAGTGGGGCCTCTCGGCCCTCTCTCCGCCCCTATCCGGAAAACTCAAATCTAAAATTTTTCATAAGGGTTCGTTTCCCTGTTCATTTCGTCTAATTTTTTACTCTTCTCAGACCTCCCTCCCTAGTCGGGCTAATTATTAGTTACGACCCTGCTTTGAGCCCAATGAGTTTTAGCTTCTCTGGGTGCTGTTGATGGCCCACTTTCTCGGCTTCTTCCTCCAGCGCCTCTCGGCCCGTCTTGGCGTTGTATCCGGCAGAAATATGGCCGAGATGGCCTACGAGTACTACCCCAAAGTGCCCCGCCTTTTCCTGTGGCTGATGATCGAAATTGCCATAATTTGTAATTCCGAATTTCCCAAAAAATGAATGAAAATTCATTTTCCACAGGCAGCGACATGCAGGAAGTCATTGGGACGGTCAGCACTGAAAATTGATAAAACCCGGGGAACAAAATAACCAAACAAATTTAGGCCATCGCTTTTGCCCTTCTCTCCAACGGAAGGTTGGTGTGTGACAAGTGGGCATTTCCCTGATTTTGTCCTTACATTTTGCAAGGATCCCTCTGTTTGCGGGCGTCCTGATCACTGCACTGGACACCTTCACCTTTCTGCTGATCGATCGCTACGGCTTCCGCAAGTTGGAGTTCATATTTGCCCTTCTGATCAGCACCATGGCCCTCACTTTTGGCTATGAGGTGCACTTTTGAGTTCGATCCAATTGATGATTTTCCCCTGTTTTTCTTTCATTTTCAGTTCATCATTGCGAAACCGGATGGTCTGGAGCTGCTCGAGGGTACTCTCCTCCCCTATTGTCCCGGCTGTGGCCGCAAGGAATTTCTGCAGGCGGTGAGTGTGGTCGGCGCCGTGATCATGCCCCACAACCTGTACTTGCACTCCGCCCTGGTCAAGTCGCGCCGGATTGACCGAAGTCGACGCGAATCAGGCAAAAATAATTTTTTGGGAATCCTTGAGAAAAATTGAATTTTAGTCTCTGAGGCCAACTTCTACTACTTCATTGAGTGTGCCATCGCTCTGGGCTGCAGCTACTTCATCAACATGTTTGTTGTGGCGGTATTTGCGCACGGTTTAAACGGGAAGACCAACGCGGACATTGTGCGGAAACAAACAAATTTTTTTGTTTATTTTGAAAAATGATTTTTAATTTAGTTTTCAAGTTGCAACGGGCAACCACTTGTGCCGGATCGCCAGTTGTTCCCGAACGACACAAACCCCGTGGAGGCGGACATCTACAAGGGCGGCATTTTCCTGGGCTGCCAGTTCGGTCTGGTTGCTCTGTACGTGTGGGGAATGGGCATCATGGCGGCTGGTCAGAGCAGCACAATGACCGGTGGGAGGGGGGAGAAGCCAAAACATATTTGGGAAGGAGGATGGCCAGCAATGTTTGAAGGCCAAAGTTGCCAATGGGAAGGGAAGGGTGCAGGCCATTGAGATCCCAATCTAAGCGAGTTGAATACTTTGCTATTTTTTGCACTTCAACAATTTCAAAATGCTTTTTCGAGCTTTCTTGGCTACTAGTACACCCTCCCCATTTGATTCCATTCACATTTTGGCCATTCACCCTCCAGGCACCTATGCCGGCCAATTCGTCATGGAGGGCTTCCTACAGATCAAATGGCCCCGCTGGCGCCGCGTGCTGTTCACCCGTTCCATCGCCATCGTGCCCACCCTTCTGCTTGCTCTGCGTGCCCAGGGCGTGCAGCACCTGACCGGCATGAACGACCTGCTCAACTGTGTGCAGATGGTCCAGCTGCCATTCGCACTGATCCCCATCATCACCTTCACCGCCAACCGGCGGATCATGTTCGACTTTGGCAGTGCATTCTGCGCACAAGTATGCCCCCAACTCAAATTGGCATTTACCGAATTTTAGAATCGGTCTTTTGGTTCGGCCAACCTTCTGATCCATATTTTCAACAATCTTTGGCTCTTGTTTCTCTCTGCAAAGTGTTTCCTTGTTCCCCAAGGTGTTTGCCTTCTGCGTTTCGCTCCTGGTCATCCTCATCAACCTGTACTTCTCCTTCGACTACATCCTCTCCGCTCTCGACTTTGCCTGGTATGCCTGGGCTTTGCTCTGCGGCCCTGGCACTCTGTACATGGCCTTTGTGATCTACCTTCTTTTCACTGTATCTCTCCATCTCTGTCATATCCTCCATCTCTCATTCTTTTAGTGTCTGCAAGCAATGGGACTGATCAATGAGGGACACTACGACAAATTCAATGCCAAATTGCCCTGGCTGGCCCGTCGTGACAGTCAGCTGACGGTCAGTGCCCCTTGGATCAGTTGCCACTCCGCGGCGAGTGACACCCTGCCGAGGGAGTTGTCGAGCACAAGTCGGGATGCCATCCATAGCGGCACAGATCCGACGATATTCTGATCTTTGATCCTTTATCACTGTGATATTGACCATTTTATCCTTGGTCACTGTGATACTTGGGAGAAAGATCCACAAGATCAACGGGTGTTGTGTTGGGACTCACTTTGCCCTTCCCAATTTTACATTTTTGTTGTTTTTACTAATCCTGTAAATCTTTGCTGGCACTTTGTCCATTCTTAATTGCTCAATACTCTCACATTTTGTATAATTCTTGGATAGTATGGTGCTCCATACAATATGTATATTTGGCCTTATCCTCTACATATTTACAGTTTTTTCTTGTTCTTTTCATCAGTGCAATGTTTAGTGGCAATTCCTTTCACTTTTAAACTTCATCGTCATCAATATCATCTATCACTTTCAGTTTTTGGCAATATTTTATCGGATGGAATAAAACAATAATTATTTGTTAATTAAGACATAGCTCAAATAATGAGCTGATGTTCAAAATGAAACAGTGCACCAGGCACAAGCAATATGAACGGGCAAAGTGATTCATGTTGTTTTAGCTCCTTAATAGGGTCCAATTACTTAGGGTGTGTAATAAGTTCTGTCACCCTCTCACAGGGGCATTTTAAAAAATTCATAACTTTGTTATTTGAGCAACAATCCGCTTGCTCTTTATTTTATTTTGTTTATTAAAATGTAAACTTTCATTTTTAAGAATAAAAAAATAAATTCAATTTATAATAAATTTTTTATGATTTTTTGCCTAATTATACCCAAAATTGATAATGGACTCTACTTTTTGTTTGGCCTCTGGCTGAACTATTCCGCAAAGATGAGGACCCAAAATCTACGCATTACAAAAGGCCAAAGTACCCTCATTTAGGTAGCAAAAAAGGAAAATTTCAGAAAATTCAACAAAGATTATTATGGGATCTATAAAAACACCTAAAAATTAGGCCAATTTCTAAGGTCAATCTGAAAATCTCGGCTTTGGGATTTTTTCAAAAGACAAAATCATTTTTATTTAATTGTATTGTACATTAATATGTCTATTAATTCAAAAATTTAATTTCCGAATTTATTTTGGTCACTTTATTAAAAATATAATTTTTGGGTGGTAGACCCAAAATCTATGTTTCAAAAATGGCGCCTTGTAAAAAAATTGAACAATTAACTTGGAAGCTCATTTTTGGCTAGAATATTCTTCATATTGTGCTCTATCAAAATACCTTTTGAACTGATTCTCCAGCATATTCCATAGTGGAGAAAAACTCAGCCCAATTTGACCATGTTAAAAATTACTTCAGTTTTTATTTTGCTTCTAAGTCCTTTGAACTTTATACTTATAGCACTGTTCTTTTTCCCAAAAAGTGGCGATATATCATAGTTAATAATGACAGATTTAACTAAGTTTGTTTGATGTTAATTTGATTTTTAAAAAATATTTTTGCAAAATCTATGAGAGGGTGACAGAACTTATTACACACCCTAAGTATAAGGAAAGACGAGTGGGCTTTTTAAAAATTTTTAAAGGATTCAATAATCAAATGTCCATCCTTTCGCCTTTTCAATATAATTTTGTGATCACCGAATAAAATCACTGGCACAAAGTCCCCCTCAATGCGTGCCAGCTTTGTTCCAAATCCAATACATTCGAAGCTCAATAGGACTTGCGCAGACATTTCCTCCGTGCGCAAACGCAAAGACACGTGCAGAGCACCAGAAGGGTGTTGACGCACAACAGCGCCAGCGTCACCAGTTCAGCGTTGCTGGCACGCAGCAACCAGCGCATCGGAACGCTCCACCAATGCGCATTGGCATCAGAGTCGGCCGGGAGATTCGGGTCGAACGCGGCCGGCAGACAGACGAAGGGGAGAAGGTAACTGGAGGGGCAGGGAAAGGGCCAGATATTATCATTTAAATTCGGAATGGATTGATTCGGTTCCTCGTTTTCCTCAAAATAAAACTGATCCGATGATATTTGATCCAAGATTTGTGCCATTGTCGGGGGATCCTTTTCCGTCCCTTGCTCACCCCGCCAGGCGCCAGCACTGCAGTGTTGAGCTGCTGCAGTTCAACGGACAATTTGAGGGGTGCACCCTTTCCCAGAAGTACTGCTCCAACGGCTCGGTCACCGTTGTTCCCTCCTCATCCCCAACATCCTGGGAGGTTGAAGCAATGTCGAGCTGGGGAGGAAGCATATTGTCGGAGGACGAGGGAGAAAGATCAGTGTTGTCGGGGGAGGTGGAGGAGGGAAAGATGGCATCAGACGGATCAACAACAACAACCGAAGGGACTGGATCAGTAGCATTGATCGGAGTTGATCGGACGAATTGCAGGAAGGACGGAATGGCCATGAGCAGCACGAGCAAGGGCCAGGGCATGTTGGAGAGGGACAACAACCGAATACAATGTTGCGGGACGAAATGTTTGTGGGAATTTGTCAGAAAAAGTGCGAAAGTGTGTCCAAAGATGAGGGAGGAGGGGTGGGGATCCGCCACCAGCCAACAGGCATCGGCTGTCTGTTGAATCGATGGGCAGATGGCCACATCCTGACAATTTGCTTGGCCATTAATCAAACAGACAAGCCAGGGACTTTGGGTTACACTCATTCAGCAGCCCATTGATTGAAAACAGCTTTAAGGGGACTTGGGGGTGGTCGATTAAGTCCTTTGAATGGCGGCAAAACATATCTAAAAAGTGAAATGTGAGAATTTGGACATGCAAGATGGATATGAGATTGAGAAGGGTAGAAAAAATATCTAGAAAAATAAACTTTTACTATAAATTTGGAGAGAGTCGCTCGATATTTGTCATTTGACAAATTTTCACCTTCCATAAAGATGTAATTGTCTGACATTAATACTCCGAAAAACTACATACTACGGGGATAAAATAAACATGATGTTCTTGATGTTCTGCCATTATCGCGTGTTGTCGAACTTTGCCCCTCGCATTCAGCAGGTGACTGGGACATTCCGCCCCTTCGGCTCCCCTGCCATTTTGCTGCTCGGTTCCCGTGTTTTTCATGCTGCGCATCTCAAGACTCTCGGCTCAAGAGTGCACCATCATCCGTGGGGAATTTGGCCACCTGGCGCTGTTTCTTTTCGCGCAAATTGAGTTGGTCCCTCCAATTAGTTTCCATTTGTGTTGCAAAACCACCCCCAAATACACAAAATTCCGACCAAAAACCATCATTTCCTGTTGGTCGAGTGATTTGTTCGGGTGGCCCATTAGTTCCCGCGAATTTGCCAAAAATGCATTAACAATTCAGAGAAGAATTAATCCAATTTGGAAAGAATTTGGAAAGGTCCGACCCAACAGCTGACAAAAGGTATAAAATGGAAAAACCAAGTTCGACAAATAATCCACTCCAAATTCAAATTCAACTTCTTATTTTCTCCACAAAACTTTCTTTTTTTTGTGATTATTACAATCCCATAGTTATTTTGTTTTATCGACCTTCACACAGACCTGTCAACCTCACATTGACCAGACACACTTATTTCAATCATAATCTAACTAAGAATAACCAGGAGAATGGTGAGGATGTTGAACTAAACGAGGAATTTTTTTGTGACGCCATCCAAATGGTTTTTTGACTAGAACATATAGCTACAAGTACTTTTTGGTAAGGAATCCCTCTGATCCGAACACAGAGTTCGCATGCCCCTTCCTCGCCTTTTTCTCATGTCTTTTTGTCATTCGCAGTTGTGTTCGGACTCTGTCCCCCTCCACCCCTCTCCAGCTGCCATGCCTTCCCCTTCCCTCCTCGTCACTTTGTGTTTCCCCCAACTTTTGTTTCTTTTCTGTTCCTTTTGTGTTTTCTCTCTGTTTGTTTTATTTTATAGTTTGCCTCATCCGCCGAACATTGCAAAGTGATCCATCCTTTCGCCTCAACCTTTCCCCGTTGCGGGGCTTCGATGTTTCCCGTCGGTTGCCAAGCATCCCCCGCCCCCCATCTCGCCACCTGTGATTGCTCTTTGTGCCTTCCCCCATGTCCTCCGTTATTAATAAACTTTTTTGACTCTTTTCATTTTCACTTATAACCAATGATTTTTCCATCATATTTTGGCTATTCTTCCTCTTCCCATCATTTGTTACATCATTCTCCATCATTTGCTGATCCGTTTTGACTTATCAATTTTTACGAAAAATATTTTATCCAGATTATTTTGCTTATATTTATGCACAGACCAAAAATAACAATCAAGAAATTTCATAAATTTTGAAATTTCCCATTACAGCGTTTTGCGTTTGATACTTTCAATTTTCATTTTCCCACCATTTTGTCCGATGAAATTTTTTCTCGGATTGCATCAGTTATCCTTTAGCTTTTCCGATTTGCTAATAGCAATCATCAACCCACCCACACATCCATTTTTATCCTTCCATTCCATGGATCATCTTCGTCATCATCCAATTTATCCAATTTTATTTTCTTAAAGGACACCTGCTGAATTGCACATGGCCCATGAAGTCCTTTCATTTCTATGGACCTAAAAATAAATTGGGTTGTTTCGTGTTTTTTGAACTTTAAAATATTCATTTGGGGGGTCAAGTGACGGGATTTCTGGATCGTATTACATCACTCCCCTCCCCCTCGTTCTGACAATTCTTTCCATTTTTGCGTCATTTTCTTTTGTCTTTAAATTACGGTTTTAGTCCAATCAGCAAAACCAGTTTTGGCCCATTCATCCCTTTGTTTAATTTCCCCTTTTCTTTATTCATTCATAAAATTCGTCGAAAGGCTCTTTTATAGTAATTGCACTTTAGGAAGTTCCGTTTAAGTTTACGGTATATATTCACCCCATTCCTATACAAAATACAACAATATTATTGCAGACATGATATACTTGTATTGTCAGTATTGAGATTTTTATTTGAAAAGTTGTCAAAAATAGAAAATTTAAGACATTCAGTCCATATTTGCCTGCCTACTTATTACACTTTTTCTTTCATTTACCTTTTGAGTTTTGACCATTTGCATATTTTCTAATATTTAATATTCATTTTGACAGTCTATTTGTTGCCCCTCCCCAACTTGCCAAACTCTCAAACATGACCACCCTCCCCCTTCGGCATTTTCGCGTCACTGGCGGCTCAGAAAAGGCCAAAAATCGGTCCAAGGACAAATGGCTGCATCGGAATCTTCTGCTGGTGCTCACCATCAGTGCCGTGGCATTCGGACTGTCTGTGGGTCTTGTCCTCAGAGGATTCAGTCCGGATTTGCGGATGATCAAACTGATCGGGTTCCCAGGAGAGGTAAAGTGATCGGAGTGGGCAAGAAAGTGATCGGAGTTGGCTGTTTTAGTTATTCATGCGAATGCTCAAATGTGTTGTGGTCCCCCTGATTGTGGCCTCCCTGGTCACCGGACTTGCCCATTTGAACATCAAAGACTCGGGTCGAATAGGCGGACTTGCTGTTCTGTACTACTTGGTCACGACAACCATCGCCGTCTCGGTCGAACTCATTGTCTCAAAAAGTGATTTGTAAGTGATTTCCATGTTCAGACTGGGATTGTCCTGGTGCTGACCATTCATCCGGGAGACCCCATCCACTTGGACAATGCCCACTTGGGCAAAACGAAGACAAGTGCCACGGACACATTGGACACACTGCTGGATCTGTTAAGGTACAGTATCCGGGAAGGCACAAGGGGACCGTTCATTTGGTGCGTAATCCAACATTATTTCACCATATGTAACCATTTTTATTAGCCGAAAGAAAATTAAATTTTTTTAGTGAATTTTAATTTGGTGAAATCTTTAGAGGATCTCTGAAGAAGATTTGAGTTATGAAAGATTTTGAGCTTCAAAAATAATTTTAGGTTGATTTTTAGCATTTGAGTTATTCCAATTGTGCTATTCATGGGCATATCCTACCATTAATAGCCCTTTAGTTCTGCTTTTCCCGGCCACCTATGGAAATCTAATTAATCTTGAGCTCTTTAGGAATATGTTTCCGGACAATTTGGTCGGTTCTGCCTTCCAGCAACAACAGACTGGTTATTACTGTAACATTGGTGGGAAAAGGGTGACTGATCGGGTACAATGTGAGAGGGTGATTGGTGAGCAGAATCTGACGGAGGCCGAGAGGGACAGATTCATACGGACCGAACTGCTGAGCAAATCCGGGTAGGAAAATGGATGAGAGGGAGAGAGGAGGAGGGGGACAGGGGAGAAAGTTCAAATTTGGCAGGACCAGCAACATCCTCGGCATCATCGTGTGCTCCATCGCTGTTGGCATTGTGCTCAGTCAAATGGGCGAAAAAGCACGCGCAATGGTGGGGAAAGGGGTGATCAGGAACAAAAAGTGGGGGATGACCAAGGGACTGATCGATCAAAGAGGGATAAACTGATCAAGACATTAGGGGCGGGGAGAGTGCTGAACATCAGCAGAACTAACCAATTGGTAGACCGAGTGTGTACCCTTCATTTACCCAACCCATTATCTATTTCGCCTGATTTTTTGAAAGATTGAAATATTTTGCTGATTACTAACCCACTAACCAGTAGTTAGGCGAACTAAAGATAGACAAAATGCGGATCAAGGAATCCAGAGGGAGATGATCACAGGACTAACTTACTGATAAATACACACCAAACCAACACAAATTTCTGTTGTCCAGGTGGATTTATTCGCTGTGATGGACCAAGTCAGCATGCGCATCATCTCCTGGATCATGTGGTACTCTCCTCTCGGCATTGCGAGTCTGATAGCCAACAAGGTTCTCGAGGTTGATGATCTTGCCGGCACAATTTCGCGACTCGGCATGGTAAGCTCCCAACTATCCCAGCTCCCCATCCTTCCCCCTCGTCCACTTGCCAGTTCTGCCTCACTGTGCTGCTCGGATTTGCCATCCACTTCCTGATCACTTTGCCACTGATTTACTTCGTTTTCACTCGCAAAAGTCCCCTGACCTTCGTGATGGGCATGCTCCAGGCAAAATTAATTTTTATTTCGGCCTTTTCCTTACATTTTCCTTTGCCAGGCCATGACAATTGCCTTCGGCACGGCTTCAAGTGCAGCAACTTTGCCCACGACTTTCCGTTGCCTTGAAGGAAAGTTGGGCATCGACCGCCGGGTGACCCGCTTTGTGCTTCCGGTGGGCGCTACCATCAATATGGACGGATCCGCTTTGTACGAGGCGGTGGCAACGGTGTTCATTTCTCAGATGGTCGGAAGGACATTGAACGTGGGCCAAGTGATCGTGATCAGGTGGGGGATTGATTCAAGCTAACGTTGGGGAGGGGGAGGGTGAGAGGAATCTGGATCATCGAACAATGGTGAATAATAACCTCATTCAGTCTCACTTCTACCTTGGCCTCGATTGGTGCAGCTGCAATTCCATCCGGAGCACTTGTAGCCATGGTATGACCCTAACTAAGCCATCACTTACCAAACCAGCATAATTTATGTCAGGTCATGGTTCTGACAGCAGCAGACCTTCCGATTGAGTACATCACACTTGTGTTGGCAGTTGACTGGCTTTTGTGAGATATTGGATTTCAAATTGATGGACTCATCAGCCCCGTCACAGGGATCGGTTCCGCACCGCGATCAATGTGCTCGGCGATGCTTACGGAGCCGCCATTGTGTACCACCACTGCCGCGGGCACCTGTCCGCCGGACAGAATCGGCAAACCAATCCGATGAATGGATTTGGTATCGGCGGAGAGACGAAGCAAGCCACCAACGGGATTGCTCCCATTGAAATCCCTGCGAAAAACGCAAAAAGATCACCGGTCGAGGACGATGCAAACGATGGAAATAACGAAAAGACAGGCGAAGTTCAGCCTCTAGTCATCAAATACCCTTAAAATGTAACGAGCTTCTAGCAAACATTTTATTATTTTCTTTTTTCAAAAAGAATTATCCCATTGATTGATTGTTCCCTATTGCCTCTCATAGAAGATCTTTTGTACAAAATTGCTTAACTCTCATCAGCTCGTTTTCACCTTCCTATCTAAATTTTAAAATAGCAAATCCTTGTTTGAGCTGATATATATCATTTTTCAGCTGATGTCGACATCGGCTATCGGATTCTGATATCGAATCCGTGATCTGAACATTGCCAAACAAGGCATAAATTCGAGAACCAAACATCCAACCCATTAGCTTGGGGTCTACAACTGTTTTGAAAGTTTCTTGTTTCATCCAAACATGGTCACCAAAACATTGATAGAAATTTCGGATGTGTTTTTGACAATGTTCCCATTTGGATTTTTTACAAATTAAGTTATAAAGTTATATTTTAACTCTTCATAAAATCCTAGAGCCAAAAATAAATTTCCAATTCGGCGCTACTTGAAAGAAAGCCTGTTTTGAAAACCCACAAATTAACAGGGTGACCTTGTTCATGTTCATTTGAAAACCAAAAAAAGATACTTTTTTTAAACTCCTTTTTGAGCAAACAATTGCAAAAAAAAAACAAAAAGAATTTTACTTTATTTTGTGAAACTGCCCCAGCCAACTCGTGGCCATAAAAATGTTCCAATTTTTCAAACTATATTTTGAAGCGAAAGAAAATAGCATGCAAAAAGAGAGAACGGAAAAGAAATTAGTATGGAACAGAATTTCGCTTCAAAATATAGTTTGAAAAAATGGACATTTTAGGGGCTACCACGTTTCGTCGAATCAGCTAAAAAACCACGTTTCGTCGAAACCATCTTTCGTCGGGCTACCTATCTGAGTCCCGAATGATCCGAGTCCCGATAAAGCTAAAAATTGTCTGAGTCCCGAAAACCCTTCCGCGACCCTACCGCATCCATCCGTGACCCTACCGCTCTATCCGGAACCCATCCGCATCCATCCGGAAGCCTACTGCATCCATCCGCGACCCTACCGCATCCATCCGTAACCCGTCCGCATCCATCCGTAACCCCTCCGCATCCATCCGAGACTTTCAGCTAAGGGTTCCGGATAGATGCGGTAGGGTCGCGGAAGGGTTTTCGGGACTCATCAGACAATTTTTGGCTTTTTCGGGACTCGGATCATTCGGGACTCAGATCATTCGGTACTCATCAGACGATTTTTGGTGGTTTCGGGACTCCGATCATTTTTGGCTGTTTCGGGACTCGGATCATTCGGGACTCAGCCATTCGGTACTCACAAGGGAACATACCGAGGTGTGAGTATTCAGATCAAAATTTAACCCATCCTATCTTGTAGAGCACCCTCACATTGCGTCGTATATATTTGGCTTTTTTGGCCCGCACAGGAAGTGAAGGGTAGAAAAATCGATTTTAAAATCTTTTACGAACGGTCGTTCATCCACGCGAATCATCCACGGATAAAATCAATCGTTAAATAAAATTTATTTTTTATATTTTTATTAATGGTTAATTAGTTTAAAAAACAAATAGCTTTATATTCACGATCACATGCAAAACTTGGCAAAATTAATGGAAACCAAAAATATAAAAACCAATTAAATAAATAATTCAATTGCAGCGGTGCGGAATAACCAAAAAATGATTGAAACATAAATTCAATGAACAGTGGGCACATTTGATAAAAGGCGATTCACCACAATTAGTACAATTTTGGTGGGGATTGCATTTTCGGAAGCAGAATTGGGGAGGTGTATCAAAGAATGGTAAATCTACGTCTAGTATGCCGGCGGATTTCCATGAATATTTCATAAATGAATTAAAGATATCAGCGGAAAATTGATAATGCATCTCATTAAGTATTCGAGCGACATTATGGCGTTTGGACAAATTAAAATTGGGGTAATCTCTACGAATACGTTCATGAATAATGCGCAGAAACAATTTGAACTGACGGTTAAAAAATTTATCTAGCGGTTGAACTTTAGAAGTTGTATGTGCTGGGATGACAAGAATCTTTAAATGGGACTTAACAATGTTGCAATCAATTATTTCTTTATATCCTGACCAACTATCGAGTATAAATAAAGTACCCCTAGGCATCACTGGAATAAAGTTATTTGTAAACCATAAACCCTGTAACGCTGTAGTCATTTTCCCTGACCTACTGTTAACACAAACAAGGCGCTCAAATTCTGCCAATTCATCGGAAAATTTAGCTGGTGGATGTGGTTCATGAAAGCAAACGAACAAAGTATGGAAAAGTTGACCCGCCATATTAATGACGGGATATACGGTGAATGAATGCGTTGTGGCCCAGGTTCTTTGGACGCAACTCACCACATCTTTACTGCCCTGTGGGGCCAGAGTACGGTAACTTGTGAGTTCCAAGTTGATACCTTTATAAATCAGCTTATAGCATACAAAAATATTAGGTAGAATTGACCTGTGTGATCTCCATTACATACCTATATTAAATAATATTATTTTATTTTGATAATTAGGGTTGGATTGTTAATTATAAGCAATTCTTATTCTTTTTTTCCAATTTAGCATATTGGATTTTTCTTTGCCAGTTTATTTTGAATTTTAAATATTTTTCCAACCCTAACAATAACTAACCATATTATCCGGAATGCGCTCACTAGCTATCATATTTCTCGCATTTTCCAAGAAATTTCTTGCCCTTTCTTCAATTTCTGCCTCATTTTCAAAAAAATTGGGTCCCACAAATTTTGTGATTTGTCGCCTGACAATGTTATGTTTCTTTTTGAATGAATATAGCCAACGGTTTGACGCCTTTAAAAAATATATTTATTTACCTATATAAGTTTAGCAGTCAAACTTATTTAGTTAGATATATTTATATTCAATTGATATTTAAAATCCTAATAATTTTTTAAATAATTTTTGCAAAACTCACTTTAAATTGATCGAATCGGATTTCATGTCTCTTTCGTAGTGCTGCATTAATCAAATCAAAATCATGTATTATTTCATTGTGATTGCGAGCATCACGAAAAACATGTGAGACATATTCGTCAATTTCCCGAAATTTTTGGTATTTTGTACCACCCCTTGCCACATATTCACGAATTCTTAAAAATGTTTGTTTGGTTTAAAAGCTATTTGTGTAACTTGCCGAACTATTTCCTCGTCATTTTTTAATTTCTTGTACAAATGTCGAATTTGTTTATATGTTGTTCCCTTGCCAATAAGCTCACATATTTCTGACATTTTTTCAAAGGAATATTTGGATATTGTAGGATCATGGGTTTGATCTTCATTGTCCGATGAAATTTCCTCATAAGCATCTTCGTCATCGGAATTGAAGTCCAAGAATTCATCCTCATCATAAGGAATTGATTCAATTTTATTGATTAATTTGGAAACTTCAGAATTATTTGTATTTTTATGACGAATAATTAGGGCTTTTAGATCAGATAATAAGGGTTCCATTTTGGTTGATCGATAGAAATGAAAGTGGTACGTGGTACCCGATCCCATAAATATAGTCCGATGTGCAATGGTTTTTTGATTAATCATCGTAATGTGTGTGGTTGGGTTGTAAATAGTGAATTTTTAAAAGTAAAAAATAATCTCAATGTTTTTGGCAAATAATTGAAAATGATCATTTATTGTAATAAAATTTTAATGAAAATTTGTTTTTGGGTGGATGATTCGCGTGGATGAACGACCGTTCGTAAAAGATTTTAAAATCGATTTTTCTACCCTTCACTTCCTGTGCGGGCCAAAAAAGCCAAAAATATACGACGCAATGTGAGGGTGCTCTACAAGATAGGATGGGTTAAATTTTGATCTGAATACTCACACCTCGGTATGTTCCCTTGTCAGACTATTCGGGACTCCGATTGGTAGCGTTTCGTCGAAACCATGCTTCGTCGAAACCATATTTCGTCGAACTCATCTTCTAGTCACCTTCCGCATCGATCCGCATCACTTATAGTCACTTTCCGCGTTACTTCTAGTCACCTTCCGCATCACTTTTAGTCACCTTCCGCGTTACTTTTTTCAAGTAAAAGTTGGTAATTCTCTCTCATCTAGCCGCGACATTAATTCTGGTGTACCTCAGGGCTCAGTTTTAGGCCCCTTAATGTTTTTACTCTACATTAACGACTTACCCTGGGTAGTTTCACCTCCTACGGAAATAAGACTTTTTGCAGACGACGTAAATTTTTTTTACAAAATTTCTTTAATTGAATCTAACCTTCACGCATCGTTGTCATCCATTCGCCAATGGAGTATTAAATGGTTATTACCCATCTCAACTACAAAAACATTTGTCCTTCATTTAGGTAAAAATAATCCAACTATTACATACTCCATTGATAACACACCCATTAATGACGTTGTATCTATTCGCGATTTCGGTGTATCTTATAACTCTACTCTGGATTTTTCAGATCCTATTCAACAAACTATTAAAAATTAGCTACATTCCGTTCCTTGCAATTGTTACGCATCCTTCATTCATCAAGTCCAAAAATCTGGTCCCTAGCTTACAAATCATATGTTCGTCCCACACTTGAATACGCACCAGAAATATTTGGAACCCTATTTCAAAAAAACAAACAAACAGAAAAGCTGGAGCGTGTTCAAAAATTTTACACCCGTATTGCTCTCCGAAAATGTAAAATCCCACATTCTTCATATGATTCGCGTCTCAAACTCTTCGATTTAGAACCACTTTCTCTTAGGCGCACTTCCTTTGATCTAACCGCCCTTTACAAGCTATGTTTACGCCATACCCATTTAGATCCCACTGAGTTTGTTACATTTTCTACAAGACCGGCTCGTAGGCATCCATATCAGCTTCTAGTACCTCGAAAGTCTTCAAAATCTCAATTCTCTCTCATTAATCGTGCGATCAACTCTTGGAACTCTCTTCCTGCAGAATCATTCGAATCCTCCTCATACTTTCTTCAATTGGCTCATTAAAAATCTCCCTCTAATTCATCAACAATCACCTTATATTTATTATTGACGTATATTTATTATTACATACATTGAACAAATGCTACCATTCTTTATTCACATGACATGTATTACAATTTTGTATTTCGAGTGATCGTCCCGTATGCAATGTATTCTTCTCCCCTCCCCTCCCCCCTATTCTTCATGTAAGTGGCAATTGTATTTTGTCCTTTGACGATTGAATAAAATGGCAGGCAGTAAGGTTACTTCTAGTCACCTTCCGCATCCATCCGCATCACTTTTAGTCACCTTCCGAATACATCAGCCATCTTCCGAAAGGGCTCTGGAAGGACGCGGAAGGGTTTGGGGAGGACGCGGAAGAGCTTTGGAAGGACGCGGAAGGGATCTGGAAGGT
>LDKF01000094.1:89060-132759 GCA_001026735.1 Rotylenchulus reniformis | reverse complement strand
ATCCCTTTTATTTACAAAAATGAATCTACGGGGGGGGGGGGTAATGAATCTGCCGATGATGGTAAAATGGTGAGAATGGTCGCGAAAAGCGAGTGTGGTTGGTGGCCATGGGATCGCGGGGCGAGAGGGTGGGGATCGCAAAATGTCCGAAACTTAATTGAGGACAAAGTTGGATCGACTAAGTTAATCCAAGAGGGAACATTTCTAGCTTCCGTTTTTGGCCAAGTATATCCATACTTGTGGTGCCAGCTTCCACGAAAATGCTACATGGATCATGGCTATTCTCTGCATAACCAAACTTCGCGAGTCGTAAAATCTGAACTGATCCACCCCATATTCATTCCATCCTCTGCTGCTGATCACGCCGTTCCGGGAATGCACCATCATCCCGTCGGCCTCCAGTATGCCCAACCCCATCAGTCTGCGCCGACATTGTTGCCAATGTCGCCGCCGTTCCCGCCACCCCAACTGGTACAAATTGTATTTCTGGTCCAATGGCCTACAGATAATTGCCATTTGATTAATAGATCCGCATGCCGATGGAACAGAACTCGTTGGTTCAGTTGAGACAGGGGCAACCGATGGACCGAGACGGGGTCCAACCAGTTGGGGTCGGGATGGTCTATGGACAGGCAGGAACAGCTGCCGGCCATGGTCAGCTTGGCCAATTCGCGTCCCCGGCCACAATGCCCGCTTTCTACATGCCCGCGAGGGTTTGTATTATAGGGGCGATTTTGGGTAAAATTGCATATTTAATTTGTTCGGGCTTCATTTTGTTCAACAAACTATAAGCCATGATTACCCAGAATATTAAATTTGGCTTTAATATTTCGTTTCTTGATAGGAACACGCTGATCTGGCCCTTCCGCCTGCCCACCAGCATCACCCGGTCTCCGTCCACCCCCACCCCCATCAGCCCATCATGATCCCCCTCCCGCCGGTGGTCCCCACTTCCGGCATTCCTCCGCTGCCAGGGCCACAATCTCATCAAGCGGCAAGGGCGGAAAGAATGCAGGCGGCGGGCGGCACAACGCCGCCGATAGAAAACAACAACAATGTGGCGGGAGGGGACTGCTGGAGCACCGCAGTGACAGGTCAGTATCCCATGAAAGGGGACCCGGAGAAGTACTTACAAGGGAACATCCCAAGGTGCCAGTATTCAGATCTTAATTTAACCCATCCTATCTTGTAGAGCACCCTCATATTGCATCGTATATTTTTGGCTTTTTCTCCCCGCGCAGATAGTGAAAGGTAGGAAAATTGGTTTTAAAAATGAACGGTCGTTCATTCACGCGGATCATTCGCCCTTTGGGATGGCGTCGATCGTACCATGCATAAAGACTATCATGTAATGTGTCATAAAAACCGTTGGAAATTAATTTATACGGCAATATGATGATTATAAACCAAAAATAAATCATGGTTATTGATTTTTATTACATTGAAAGACGGATGTTATCCAATGGACCGATGATCCGCGTGAATGAACGACCGTTCATTTAAAAATGAAACCGATTTTTCTATCTTTCACTATCTTCGCGGGGAGAAAAAGCCAAAAATATACGATGCAATGTGAGGGTGCTCTACAAGATAGTATGGGTTAAATTAAGATCTGAATACTGGCACCTCGGGATGTTCCCTTGTTAGTAGAAGGCAAACAGGGTTCAATGTTCAATGTTCTTACAACACAAATAAGAGTCCGAGACCGGGACATTGGGAATGATAACCCAATCTGATAATGAATCCGTGATGAGTTGAGTTCGGGCATTGTCAAATGGCAATTTGCACAGGTTGGGAACAAGCGGCAATCATCAAGAACAAGATTGGCCTGCTGATCAATGGCCGATTCCGCATTTTGCAAAGCATTGCATCCGGCTCATATGGCGAAATATTTACTGCCGAAGACCTGCACAGTGGGACTCCGAAGAAACAGCGGGTGGCTGTAAAATTTGACGGAGGTGAGCCAAATTTAACCTATGTGATCGAATTGGGTGCCCGATTCAGCTTGCCGGGACAACCATCTCCGATACGAGTACCAAGTGAGTGTTCCACCGAAATCCTTCGGTGATCTATCGTAATTCCCATCTCTGATCAGGTCTACAAATCGGCACTATACGAAGATGGAAACGGGAAGGTGGAGGGCTTCCCCCAGGTGTACTGGTATGGCCATGAGTATGGACACAATATCATGGTGATGGAGCTTCTCGGGGCCCCGGTGGCGTCGCTTTTTGCGTTTTGCGATCGCAAATTCGCCAGACATGTATAAGGGGATTTGGACGATGGGTTTAGATTTGATTTGATGTGATCATTCATATCCAGACCATTGTCTCACTCGGGGAACAAATGATCCACCGGATCAGACACTTGCACCAGAGAGGGTAAGCCACTGGACTATTCGAGCTTAAAATACGATTTTGTCATAGATTCATTCACCGGGACATCAAGCCGGGTTTGAAAAATCAAATTAAATAAATGAGAAATTTTGTGATATTTGAAGAAAACTTTCTGATGGGACTCGCCGGAAAGGAGAGCACCCTTTACCTGATCGACTTCGGCCTGGCTCGACGATATCGGTTTTTTGCACAATTTACCCCATCATCTCATTTTTCGGTTCAGATATCGCGAAAATCGTGCCCTAACCCACATCCCCTTTCGCCGGGGCCGCAGTTTCATCGGAACCGCAAAATATGCCAGCCTGAACAGTCACAAGAACATCGAGCTGAGTCGGAGGGACGATCTGGAGAGTTTGGCCTATGTGCTGATCGAACTGATCAGCGGACAACTTCCATGGAAGGTCGGGGATCTGATCTGCAAGTCCAAATCGATAATTCTGGTCCCAACTGATCAATGATCACTGATCAGCAGACATCGCCCTGTCTGGTTCAAACCTAATTTAGAGTCTTTTGCTGTTCAGAATATTTCGAAAAGGAATGCGACTACCCGGCACCAAGCAAGCTTGAGGATCAGGACTCTGAAGGAGCAAACCAACTGGGAGGACTTTTGCGCGCCAATGGCCAAGTTCATCCGGTGCTGTCGCGAAATTCCCTTCAACGAAGAGGTGAACCATTGGCGGGGTATGGGAAGATTGGCCAATCTACAAAAAGAATCTAAACCTATTGGTTCCAGCCGGACTATGATCGGTTGTTGGATCTGTTGAGGATGATCACGGCGCCGGAGTATTCCGCGATTCCGCAGGCCATTGCCCCGCAACGGACGCGGACCCGAAGTGACAAGATGGTGTCCGCAACACTGTGCTCCTCGCGAGTCGTATGCTGTCAGACACCCGAAACAGCGGAGAAAATGACACAGGTGGGACATTGGACCTTTTGTGGGTGGCAAGAGACGAGGATTTTGATGAAAGGGCGAGGAAAAGCATTTTGTGGAGGTAGAGAGGTCGAGATTAATGTGCAAATCGGATATTTTAGGTGGATTTTGAATCGCAACCACAAGTCGGAGATGAAGTGCAGAGACAGCAGGGCCAGCAGGAGACGGAACTCGTGGCAGAAGAGGAAACCGAGGTGTGGAAGCCAAACCCTGTTTCGAATTTTATTTAAAAACTAGATAAGATCCTTTAAAATGAGATCATTTATTATTATATTAGAATAGAGAGGACATGGGTATCTTCAATTCAATTTTTGGCCAATTTTGATTCTCCCCCTCCTCCCCATAGACCGTTTCCATCACGCGCATTGTCCAATCCACGGTGGATCGGCTGTCGTTGACCGTTGCGGAAAATACCAGCGATTTTGATGAGCTCGGGGCCGCCACAACGACGACGAGCTGTTCAGATAACGAGTTAGACTGCGGAGCTAGGGGTGAAGCCGGCAGAAATGAGCGGGGGCAGAGCAGCGGAATTAGGGGTATTTGGGCAGGGGAATGCGGGGAGGAAACGGGGAAGTCGGGCAGAGAGAAGCGGGAGTAGTCGGAACGGGGGAGAGGGAAACGGGGATAGTAGGAAAAGGGGGAGAGGGAAACGGGGATAGTAGGAAAAGGGGGAGAGGGAAACGGGGGTAACTGGATGCGGGGAGGGATCGGGGAAGTCGGAAAGCGGGGGTAGAATCGGGGATAGTCGGGGGAGGGGGGAGGAGGAAGCGGCCGGACGCCGGATATTCGAGGATATGGAGAGAGATGAATTTATCTTTTTATTTTATTTTGGCGATTTTAAGGAACAGCAAGAACGGAAGCGACAGTTAGCGATGGTGATGACGAGCTCACCGCCGACTCCCAGCCAGCCTCCCAACAGGCAATTTTAATTTTTTTTTGTAATTAATTAAATTATTTCTGTTTTAGGAGCCACAAGTATGCCGTAAATGCCGTCGAATGCGCGACCAAACCCAACAGAAACGGCAACAACAGGCGCAACACTCGCAATCGACGCAGAGGCACCAAATTGTTCAGCAGCCGAAAAAGGCATTTTTATTTTTGTTTTTTGGGTTATTCGGAATTCTATTTTAGCAACCTCACCAACAGTGCGGCGGCACTGCTGAGCAGGCCCTGCAGACGACGGAGTCGCCGCGCAAGATGTGCTGGCAACGGGCGCGCGACAGCAACCCCGAGCGGCGGTTCCAGTACGAGAACAGATTCAGCTGGACAGTACAGCCAGGGGCGGTGGATCCGCTGAATCCGATGGTGCAGCAACAGCAACAGCAGGACCAAGCAGTTCAGCAACAGATCAATTACGCGGTATCAGATCAAAATGGCACAATTAGGGCAAAAAATTGAACGATGGCACTTGAAAAGATTAAATTTACGACTTTTAGCCACCGCAACTCCGAGCCGGTGCCGCCCTTCCCATCCTGGTCCCGGCCCTGCCCCCACACCTGCTCCAACAGCAACCTGCGCAACAATTGGTTGCTCCCACACAGCAGTTTGTTGCCCAGCAACACCCTCCCGCATTCTGCACCAATCCGAATGTCGGCATCACCAGTGCGTTACTATCTTACTTGGGATTTTAATTATCCTGATCCTGTCAATCCTTTCAGGGCCAATTCCGATTGCCACAGCCCAGACTGGCAACCGAGGAGCTAACATCCAGTTGGGCAACCCCAACATGAACTTCTATCCCGGGATGCCATTAGACCATCCGAGAATTGGACCTTTACCCCCACCAGCGGCCCGGCATCCACCACAGCAACAGATTGTCCAACTTTTGCCCGCCCCTGCCCAACAAACCCAAATTGGCACTTTTTCGAATGGCGCCAATTTGAACGCGCACCACCAAAGCCCGCCATCCCTTTACTATGCAAATCAACATCACACGGCCATGTTGCCACCCCATCCACAACAGCAACAACGCCAAAGACGCCTGCTCCAAATCGCCTTCGTTGTGCCACCCGAGACAATTGGGACGAATCCGGAAAAGTTTGCCGGGGGTGGAACATGGACAAAGTGAACGAATGAAGCGATGAAAGGACAAAGGGAGGGGGCCGGGGATGTCGAACTTCAAAGAACCCTTCCCTTGATCACCCCTACTCACTCCCTTTCTTTCGTCTTTCCCTTTTTTGGTTAGAATCCTTTCAAAATCCGCTCAAATTATCTTTTGTCTCTCCTTTTTGGGACATTCATACATACTCCCCACTTCCAACTAAAAATAAGACCCTTATCCCCTTTCCATCAGAACCATATAACCACAAATTGTTTGTGTTTTTTGGTGTATAAAAAATATTTTCATGTAAAAGTTTTCAAATGACGCCGCATTTGTGACCACAAACTCGCTGTTCTTATTAGGGAAGTGGAATAACAAAGGGACGGACAAAACGGACAACGAAAATGACGGAGGAGGAGAGGGGAGGAGAGGGAGGACCGGAAAATGCCCGAAAACTGTGAAAAAGACAAAGAAATGGGAGGCGAAGAAATGAGGAAATTGCGCAGCAAAAACAGAGAAGTTGGCCGAAAAGGGTGTACCAAATCCACCACAGAATTGGTGTCCCAATTCCGGAAGGCGATTTTGGCCAATACAAATTGAGGCCACCGGCCCATTTCGCGGCCCAGTTCCCCCATTTTCCCGAGCTTGTCTTATTATTCCATTCCCAATATAAAAATACATTTTCCAATATGTCTCATCACACTTGGAAATATTGAAGCGAATAATCCTGTCATCCCTTGGGGAAGAAGGGATGGACAGGGATGGCCAAGTCTCCAACTGTTTTGTATTTTATTTTATATCACTCAACCCGGGCTCATCTCATCCTCCAATTTGACCTTTCATTTCAGTTCACTTCCGCCATGCTGTCCCTGTCCCTGCCCCGTGCTCTGTCCCCCCTCCCCCTCCTCCCATTCGTCCTCTCCCTGTACTGCTTGACCAGCTCGGCCATGTCCGTGTCCCAGCCCGTCCCCCAGTACCCGGGCTTCCCCGAGTCCATCTCCGTCCCTGCCCCTCCCATGCACTTCAAACCCATCAGCGCCTCCCAAAAGGCGTCGTTGCTTGCCCCGATCCATCCCGGCCAGGAAGTCCCACCGCCACTGTTGTACTCGCCGCCCCGGAGACTGATGAAGCGGGGATGCTGCTGTTGCTGTTGCAAACCCTGTTGCTGTTGTTGCTGTAAGGACTCTCCGACCACCCATAAATTTATTCCAAAAATAGATTTTTCTCATCAGTCCAAAAATATCGAACTTTTCAGAATTACCAACCAGATTCTATTACACTTTATGTATCCTCAGGCAAACCCTGCTGTTGCTGTTGCAACTGCTGTTGCTGCTGCCATAAGTGCATGTGCATTTGTGTACGACCCTCCTGCTGCTGCAAGTGTTGTCCATCCTGTTGTGGATGTAAATACATAAACTATGGACTTTGATTGCCCAAATTTGGGATTCAGGCCCCGGCTACGGGTGCGGATGTCGGCGCCGTCGTCGGCGCTCGTTGATGGCATCGATGCCTTCTTTCGGCATGCAACAGATGGGTTCGAACCCGTTCGAATCCGAATTGTGCCGACAGTTGTGCCAGGTTTGACAATTCCAACAGGAAGAAAGGACTGTAAAAATGGCCAAGTGAAGGTGCGAGTGCTGAGCGAACGCAGCCATTCAATCGGAGAGATGCGCACCCACGCGAATCTGATAACGGCGGAGGAACAGAGGGCGGCGGCCAAGGCACTGATGGACGGCAAATTCCTGTAGGGGCAGGGAGCATGGACATGGAGTTGGAGCAGTACATTAGGCAGTGATCGATCGGAAGGACAGTCTGAGCCAGTATTTATGATTTTCCACTGCTAAATAAATCATGCCATTTTACATTCTTAAATGCATTTAACATTTAAAAATCCCTTTTAAATGATTATAATACCTATTTTTGCAATTTATTGACGACATGCAATTACATACATAGACACCCCTCTATCGGCCTAATCGGATTATGAAATTATTCTGCACCCGTTTGGAAGTTTGGGATTTAATGATCATGCAAATTTTGTTTTCTTTTCGCTGTTGAAGCACATCACCGCATATCATCCTCATACATATCTGTCCTTATTTGTACTATTTTTTTCTCCGATCAAACTAAATTCTGGGACATACTATATGCAGTATTTCAATTTTATATTTAAACCAGTCGAAAATGCAATTTATGGCACGAAAGGAAAACTTATTAGTTGAATTACTGTATATCAAAATAAACTTTTTTTGTCCAAAGTAACTAAATTTGTAATCGATCATAATGTTGAAACAGCGATGCGCAAAAACGCAAGGAAAAGTTGGGTAATAAGTGCGGTGAGGGAGAGATGAAGTTGGACATCGATAAAGACCGCTCACAAGCAGAATGTGATCCTATTGCTAGTGGAAGAAAACTGCCCATGGGGGATGGAGGGAGAGGGTGCAGAACGCGGGTTCAATTCCCACCCAGCACGGAATCATGCATTTTCGACGTCTTTAGCCCTACAATTTGGCCCATTTCTGTCCTTTTGCCACATTTGTTTGGATCTCACCATTCACCAACCCCCCTTCCCCCCTCAATCTTTTTGTTTGTTGACCATCTCCCTCTCCCCTCTTCACTCTCATCACAATATTCCCATTTCCCGACCACCACGGACCACCGCGGTCCAAATAATCCCCAAACCATTCAACTCCAATCAGAGACAGCTCAGTCAGCTTGCCAAACCTCATCGATTTCGGAGGAACCGATGATGAACAAAATGGATTGTTTGGATCAATCCACCACATTTTATTTGCATTTATCAGCAAAAATGTTTTTGATCCAATTTGCTATGGATTATCATTTAGAATTGTCCCAAATCATTCATCCGATCTTTCATTTTTACCCTCTGGGACTATGCTGCTGCCCTTGCCGATCCTCGCCCTGATTCTGCTCCTCTCCCTCCTCCTCTGCTCCCCAACCCTCGTGCCGGTTTCCCTGGCCACTATCTCGCCCGTATTCAGCCAGTTCATCGAGATGGCCTACGGGTCTTACATCGAGCAGGGAATTGCCCGGCGAGATTTGGGCCCAATTGGCAGTTTCGGAGGCGGAAATTGGTCATTTGGCGGGGGAACGGCGACCCGGAAAAGGCCAATTGTGATGGTCCACGGGTGGGAGGCCAAAAGGCCAAGAAAAGAAAGCAAAAAAGTCCCAAAGGCAGGCTGAGCACAATCGCGGGACAATACGACCATTTGCGCCAATATTTTCGGCTGAACGGATATTCGGAGGAGGAGGTGTATGCGAGCAGTTACGGGAACGGACATCTGAACTGGACACATGACTCGATGACTTGTGAGCACGTGCAAAGGGTAAGTGACGATCGGGGAATTATCATCATCCAATTTTCAAAATTTTTTTTCCGCCTCCAGAAGTTGGATTCATTCCTGTTCAGCAGAAACTAAAGAGATATATTTGGAATTCCTTTTTCTCCTTCAGTTCCGATGGTTGATCGTCGCGGTTGCCAACTACACGGGTTCCCAAGTGGATGTGATCGGCTACAGTATGGGTTCTCCCATAGCTCGGAAGGTTTTGAAAAGGAATTTGTGCCAAATTTGCATACAATCCAATGCCAATCCTTCAAATCGTCCCAAGGCGATCCTCGGCGGGGTCTGTGTGGACACGGGGGAACAGTTGGGCGCCCCGCTGACTCCGCTGGTCCACACCTTTTTGGGCGTGGCCGGCGCCAACAGGGACTGCGTGTACTTGTGTGCCGTGCTGAATCCGATCGGAGGTGATGCGCCGTGCAACGTGGTCACCGGGATGACATGCCATTCCCGGTTCCTGGACGACATCAACGACGCCAAAAAGTGCGGGGGGAGAGGGAAAATTCAATGGAGATACGAGATTAATCTAATCATGGCCAATTTTCATTTTTTGAAGACCACATTTCGAAGCCAGCCAGCGCATCTACACGATATATTCCCGCATGGACGAGGTGGTCGGCTACTTGGACTGCGATGGTCTGCTGGTCAGCTCCATCCCGCATCAGGACAACGGGGTCGAGGTGGTCCAAATTTTAGGGAAGTCGAATATGCAAAATGATTTGGCAAATTCACAGCTCCTCGGATATACGCATTTGGCAGCGATACTCGGCACACCCAAAGAGCAATTGGACCTGATCAGTGGGAATTACGACAGGAAGATCAATGTCAGCATCAACCTAGGCAGCAGATCACTCGAAGGACTGATCTAGCGAGTGGATCAGAGAGAACGGCAGGAAAATGTGATCATCAGCTCAATATCCATCCTTTTTCTCTTTCATGAATTTCCGTGCTTTTTGTTTCTGGTTAAAAAAGCAGAATTCGCCCATTTTAGGAAGACAGATCCTTCCGTATAATTCTGCAGTTTCTAGGAATCTCCAATCGGGTCAGATTCTGCGAATATGGCCTAAATCCCTTGGAATTGATAATCATTTTCCCTGGGCCTTCATTAGTCCTTGGTGTTTTCTGATGGGTTAACCTCCCCAACTGTTCCTTCCTCCCCCCCCCCCATCTCTCTCTCCATGCTTTGTTCTGTCCCATCCCAAGTCCCAGCTGTTGTTAGTTAGTTAACCCCAAAATTGATCCAACTCCTCCCTTCTCCGCCATCCTTTTGCTTGGATTCTCGATGTTAACGACAACAAAAAGCCTGTCAATTAGGGGGACCAAGGGAACTAACTGGCCATCCGCCGGGGACCAATAGATCATTTTATAATTTTTTATTTTTGACAACAAATTCATTTCTTTAGTTATATGTAAAGAATGATGACGATGACGTCCGAATGGCCTAAGCCTGGGGGAATAAAAGTTGGTCAGATCTGAAAATTGAGGGACAATTGCTTTAACCGAAGAGATCAACAAACAACGAAAAAAGGGGAGGAACAAATTTCGAGGGAGGAGGGGGGAGGAAGGAGGAGAGGGCGATCACTTTCCGGATTCCCGTCAGCATCATTGATCCCATCCAAACAAAAAGTCAATGCGATTTTGGCCATTTTTAAAAATAATTGTACCAATATTTAATAATTCGGATTTTGTGAACAAATTTATAAAAACAATTTTAGGCCGCACTAATCACAAAGAAAAGGGTAATTGGGTAAAGGATTAATTGGCCCCGAAAGATTGGCCGACATATTACCATACATACATGGATAGAATAACTCGCAAACAGCGACAACTCGAGCGGAAATATGACAACATAAGGCAAAATATTTTATTAAAAAATATATAAAAATAAATTGAAAAATTAGACGAATTGCGGCGCAAGAAGAGAGATACACAGTGGCGAGCAAAGACACATTGTCCCTGAACCGGACGACACGGACAACATCATTGTCGCCAAAAGGAGAAACCGGGGAGTCCGGCGGGGGAAGTAGCGAGGCTAGCAGGGGAGGGGCAGGGATGGCCGCAACTCATTCTGGAAATGTGCACACCGGATCGGAACAGGTCGGCAGGACAGCCGAATCTTACCAAGTTACAGTACCACAATGACAAGTTACAGTATGCTAGGCATGGGAGTGTAATGGGATTCAGTGAATTCAGTCAAATGGACTCAGTGAGCATTTAAAATAAACCATCCGATTCCCAATTTGTCCAAGGATCTCCTCCGAGCCCCTGCTGCTACGGTGGAAGCCCGCAGTGTCTCTGCCGACCCTATCAAACGTTATCATCAGCAGGATCAGCAGACTGATCAGAGTGGCGGTGCTGATCAACAGAGTCCCATGCGATCCCTGCAAGTGTTCATCGCTATCCAGGACTATGTGCCGGAGCCGGGACAGGCCCCGGAAGAGGCATTGTGCCTGGAGCAGGGACAGATTGTCGAGGTGTTGGACAACCAAAACCCCGCAAATTGGCTGGTCAGGACCAAGGTGGGGAATTGCATCTGATTTGATGGAGATCCGTAATTTGCCAGGCCAAGCCCCCACAGACCGGATGGGTTCCCGGTTCCTACTTCGAAACTCCCACGAAATATTACGCCCAACGGAAGAGCACCCGGGAGTTGGCCGGCAAAGAGCAGAATTTGACGGAACAGCAACAGGCATTGCTGAAGAGAGAGTGAGTGGGTTGGGCAAAACTGAAGCAGAAGACCATTTGAGAATCGGCAGCCAATTCCGCAACAATCCTTTTGAATTCCCAGACAAGTGTTCCTTGACCTGCTCCGCACGGAGGAAGAGTTCGTGGCAGAACTCCGAAATGCCCTGGATCATTATGTGAAGGCCTTTGACTCGCCGGAAGCGCCAGAGGAAGTGCGAGGACGGCGGCAGGAAATGGCATTGAACCTACACGAAATCTGCGACTTCCACACAAAGTGAGTGTGTCCCTTTCCTCCGATTTTGACTCGATCAATCCCAATAATCACCATTTGTGCATTCAGCATTATGCTCAAGGGTCTGCAGTACCATTCGGATGATTCCGGCACGGTTGGCCAAACTTTTGTGCGTCTCGAGCGCGATTTTGAGAAGCATGTCGAGTTCATGAGAGAGCTAGGCAATGTCCAGAAGATGGTCCAGGATAGTGGCACAGTGTTCACATTTTTAGAGGCAATTTTGGGAGGAATTTGGGAAAATGGGAGGCACGAATTTGTGAAAAATCCAACCGAATTTGAGGATCTCCAAGCGAGTGCGGATCCGGCAATAAAGGAATATAGCCACTACCTTGAGCTGGTGCCCAATCGGTTTAGCCAATACGAGGAGTTTTTGAAGGTTCGAGAAGCTCTGATGGACAAATTTATCCAAAATTTATGAAAAATCCCGACCAAATGCCCCCATTCCCCTCAATAGGAGATCATCAAGTATTCAGTGCGAGCCCAGCAAAATACGAATGTGATGCAGAAGGCCCTGGAACTGGTCCAGTCGGTGCCGAAAAGAGCCCAGGAGATGGAGTTGATCAAGAACCTGATCAACTTCCCCGGCGAAGTCCAACAGCTTGGACGCATTTACAGACACGTGAGAGAACTAAGAGTTTGGGGCCAAATTCAGAGGGAAATAATCCAGGAATTGTTCAATGTGTGGGAAGACGAACAACAGGAGCAGAGCGAGAAGTACATCTTCCTGTTCCGGAACAAAATGGTGCTGACGGACAGGGACACCAAGCCGGAGCCGCCACTATTCCGTCACTACTCCACCATCATGGTCTGTCTGGTCTTTAGTCTTTACCCAGTTATTTTGGACTTTATCGTGGAAATATGGTTATTGTCTCCGTCCTTTCAGGTGGACAAATACTCGATTCGATCCCACACCTCCGACGAGGACACAATCGTATTGCACCCCAACGAGCCCGGGCTGCCCATCTTCCTGATCAAGGCCAAAGACCCGCAATCGCAAGAGTTTGTGCGGAAGGCATGGTTGCGGGACATCGGGGAGATGCAGGCGGAGATCGGTGGGTTGGAGATGTAAAGGAGGAAGAAGAAGAGGAGGAGGAGGAGGTCGATCAGCTCGAAAATGCAGAGGGGTCACTGGGGCAACAGGAAATCCGAATCCGGGAAGCACCAAATTCGTCAGACTTATTTGATTATGTTTAAGTTGTAAAATTTCTAAATCAACCCTTGAATGTGTCTTTTAAACCAACAAACACTCTTTTTTTTTGATGCATACTCTCCCATTACCAAATAATGGCTTGCATTGTATAATATTAATATTTTTCGTTCATTCATCAAATGTCCCATTGCGAACGATAAAGCTGTTTGCCAAGTGCATTTGTGCCGAAATTGTCCGAATCCAACACTGTTGGAGCTCCTTTCCCGGATTCGGATTTCTTTGTTTAAAGGTCAAAAAGCGCGAAGATCCATTTCGACAAAAAGTCGAGAGAGATCAGTTTGTTTGTCCTCTGCACCTTCCACTTCTTCTTCTTCTTTTTTCTTCCTTTCTTTGGTTTCTTTAAAAAACGAAGCGAGATCAGTGTGATCCCAATGAAAAGTAAATGTGAGGGGAGCTTTGACGTAGCTCACAGATCGAGCATCGCCATCGCCACCACGATTTGGCTGTCGTCTGTTCAGTTTAGATCGGTCATTTTGATCATTCCTCCGATCATACATTTCGTTCCATTCTTTTTCGTCATTCCTTCCCCCACTGATGATCCGATCAATGCCTCCTTCCCCCAGTTGTTGTTGTTCTGGGTCGGATTGTCGGGACCCGGAAACGGCAAATGCCCCCACTCCCGACAACTGACAACATGCCCCTCCCCGATCAGCAATCCTGATCTNCCCCCCCCCGATCCCACCACTCCAATTCCATAGTCCCTTTGGATTCCTTCGCTCTCTATCCCCCTTCATCGACTTGCTTCTTCCCCTCCTCCTCCCCCGCACTTACTAATCGTCCTTGGCCACAGAGTCAAGCACATTCTGCTGCTGGATTAGCTTGGTCACCCTCCAACCAACTAGCTTTCTGCCCCCTCTTCTCTCGCTTGTTGGCCCATCGATCGATCGGATCCGTCGCCGCTTCCTCCGACCGATTGGGCCAATGGACTTGGGTGGGCTGAATGGGGGTAAAGCTGCAACAATTGTCGTTCCGGGCATCGCTCCAGCAGGCTTGATCCCCCTCCGCCTTCCTTAATCGCCCAATTCCCTACCAAATACTTTCTTTCTCTTTCCACCTGCCATTATTTTTCCCCATTATTTCCCTATTTTTTGGTGTCTTTCTCACCTTTCCGCTGGATTAAAGCCTCCAATATCCTTTCCATTGCCTTTTCTCCTTTAATAGCACTTTTGTCCTCGATACCACCATTCCGGTGGCTTCTTCCCACCATTTCGTCCCATTAATCGATCAATCAATTTCTGATCGGGATTTGGATAACAAATCATTTTTTCATAATTTCATTCATATAGGCGAGTGGAACCCAAAAGTGTGAAGGGCAACACATTTTTGGGCCATCAATTTGGCGGCGGCACACTCTTCAAACTTTTATTTTATTGCAAAATCATCCAAACAAAAACTCACTTTCGCGCTCTGATCACTATCACCGACCATCAAAATGGTTCTTCGCGTGATGTACGCGATTGAACTGTTGGAGGCGGAGGAGGGCGGCATCGAGCTGGTCGACCCCTCCTGGTGTAAGTCCCCGTCCCTAATCGCCCGGGCCCTTTAGCGACTGCGCTGGCGACCGACGACAAATCACTGGCCGATGTGGCCACTCCCTCGCTGGCCAGCCAACTCGGTCAGCCCAGCATGTTCAGCTCCGAATACGCTTCAACAGCCAAACGAAGCTCCCTGCTGATCAGTGTCGGGCGCAGCCCAACGCCGGGCACGACAATTCCCCCTAAAACCCTAAAATATCGGAAATTTAACAAAAATTTTTTTTTGGACTTTTAGCTCTAATAAATACAACATTAAAGTGAATGATAGCGGCATTTGAGGACCAAAATGGGCCAAAATTGCCAAGAACCGAGCCCTAGTTTTTTTTAATTTTTGAGATGTACATACTTCGCCTGACTATGCAAACCAATAATTAATCTGTATTTTTGTCATTTTGTTCCTTAATGTCGAGCAACCTAGTGAGTATGTTTAATCTTTCCAACCGATTCATTGTTGTTCAAATTAATACATTTATTAGTTGATTTTTGGGTTTTTATTCATTTTTTAAGGTCCCGAAGAGGGTCCGCCCCGCAAGAAGGTCAAGTCCCCTCCGGTGATTTCGCCCACGGGCTCTTCCACGAGTCTCTACAGCGGCGGAAGTTCTTCCATCGAATGGACAACCACGGGAACATCGCTGGAGATGCAGGGGACCCGGGTGACCCGGACCCAGTACGGGTTCCGAACCCTGCAAGAGTCATCCGCAAAAATGTGTCTCAAAGTCACCGGATTCCCGCTACCGGATATTACTTGGTCTGAAAAAATAAAAAATTTAGTGAAGAAAATATTTTTGTTAAAATATTTACCTTATTGGTCAATAAAAAATTGCGCAAAAATAATTTATCCCCACCGGGACTCGAACCCGGATCGCCAGTTGTCCACCCGCACTTAGGAGACTGGCGCCTTTTCCATTAGGCCATGGGGACATCCATCTGCTTCATTGAAAGAACAAAGATCATTTCACTCTTTCCCTCGCTATTTCCACCCAAAATGCCAAAAAGGGGATTGGCAAACTGCTGTTGACATAATATTATTGGATATCATTGACCGAAATGTTATTTTATCCTAATTGCTATGGATGCAGGGGATATGGAATCCATATGGATGATGGATGATTAAATAACCAAAATTTTGGTGGGAATTCCACTTTATTGGAACAATTAATTTAATAATTATTTTTGCGCACTTTTAATAATTTTGCTTTTGGTCCCTTAGGTACAAGGACGACGTTTTGCTGAAGGATGACCAACGGCACACATTTTACTCGGACGAGGACGGCTTTTTCGCGTTGACCATCGACCCGGTGCAGGTGGACGACACGGGCCGCTACACCTGTGTGGCCACCAACGAGTACGGCCAGGCCNTGGTGCAATTTCTGACGAATGATTCTGCTGGTTGGCGCTTTATGGGTTCTAAAGTGATTAGGAATTATTTTGAAGCGAAAATATTCTCTTCTTTTGGTTATTACCTATCTTTCTTAGCGAGAGAAAAAGGGGAAATGAGTGCTAATGTACAAGATAGAATTGCAAATACGGTCAGGTAAAGTTTCAGACACGGGCCATCAAAAATGCGCCACGTTTGATCATTGGCAGGTATTCTGATTATCCTTGACACCTTGCCCAGTCACCGATCACTTCCGATCCACAATCACTGATTAACTAATAGGACCATTGAAATGGGTCATTTTCTCATCCCCCTGATCTTTGATCACTTCCGAATTTTCCGAATAGGTTGATGGATGGCCAGAGCCGGAACTGATCTGGCTGGTGGATGACCAGCCCCTGCGTCCATCCCAGGACTTCCGCCTCCAATACGACGGACAACATGCCAAGTTGGAAATCCGCGATGCTCAGCCGGATGACACCGGCACATACGCGGTCCGGATCAGCAACGAGTACGGATCGGCGGTGTCGCAGAGCCAGCTGACGGTGGCGCCGGATCCGGACAAGAACCACGTGCCGCCCGAGTTCCAGGCAAGTGAATTCCAGATCAGATCAATCTATCTGCTGGTAAAACATATTTGATCTTTAGGCGGTGATCGAAGATGCGGAATGCGACGAGGGACAAACGGTAAAGTTCAAGGCCGTGTTGACGGGGGATCCGGAACCGGAGGTGGTCTGGTACATCAACGGTGTCCCACTGACCGCATCCGAGAAGGTGGATTTATTCCATCACATTTTTATGATTCTTTCCATCTTTGACAAACAGATTCGTTTCATCAACGAGGATGGCATCTGTCTGCTGACCATCAAGGATGTCAGTCGGCACTTTGACGGCACCGTCACCTGTCAAGGCAAAAATCGGCTCGGCTCGGGCAGTTGCGAAGCCCAGCTGCGCGTGCGGGTGCCGCCGTTGCCTCCGCAGTTCGATCGTCCCTTGGAAGACCGAGTGATCACCGAAAACGGCGCTGTCATGTTCGAGGCGGACATTGCCGGATATCCGGAGGTAGGTTACCAGGAATCTTCGGCACTATTCCGTTAGCCATTTTTGGGTATTTTCCTCCGTAATGTTCAATTTTCAGCCCAAGGTGTACTTCTTCCTGAAAGGGCGTCCGCTGTTGCACGGCCAGAATGGGGTGGAGATCCGCCAGGGGGACGGACTGTTCCGGGTGACCATCCCGAACTGCCAAATGGACACCCACGACGGGGAAGTGCTGGCCCGGGCCAGCAACGAGCACGGACAGGCCGAGTCCCGGGCACGCCTGACAGTGGAGCCGGAGGAGGAGGAGTCGCGCAGTGCGCCAACCTTCATCAAGGACCTGGAAGATCAGGTGGGCACAAATATTTTCGGACCAATTAACTCTTCTTGCGGATCAATAGTAATAAAAACTTCTACATTGCTTCTTCCCCCTTTCCCAATAAAATATCGCACTTTCCACTTTCCATGCTCCATGGGCCCCATCTGTCCGATGTGAGTGTCCAAGTGCAAAAAATCGAATCCGTCAAAACCCATAGGGACGAGGGAAGGAAGTGATGATTGGGACTGATAGGAAGGGGAAGGATGGGAGAAAGCAACAGTTGGCCAACTTAGCTGGGTGGTGGTGGTGAGTAAACAACGATCCATAAGCTTATGAGTTGGTTGTGGAACCCAGACAGCATGTGCAAGTGATCGGAGTTGAAGGGAAGGGATATTCAAACAAACCTTGCAATCTTCGATCGTCTCCCAGTCACATCCCCCATTCTCACCAGAACAGAACCAAAGCTCGTCTCTATCTCGCTCCATTTTTGTCTTTAACTTACTGGCATTTTTAAAATAATCCTTAGAAAAGGGTCTTACATATCTCTTTAATGACACTCCATAAAAATTTTACTAAAAATGTTATGCTTGGAATTTGTCATATCTTTCTCATTTCGGCTAAAGACCGATCTTAAGCAATACTCAACTTGCCTCTGTCCCTGCTTAGACTGTCAAATACGGCCAATCGGCTTCCTTCGACGCGGTCGTGCGCGGTTCACCGATGCCGAATGTCAGTTGGTACTTGAACAGCCAGAAGCTGGACGAGCACACCCCGGGCGTGGTTGCCATCCAGGCCAACGGAAACGAGCACAAGATTGTGCTCGACTCGGCACAATGGGCCGGCACTGTCCTTTGCAGGTCCACGGACACCAAAAATCCAATTTTACCGATGTTTTGTAGGGCCGAAAATCCCATTGGACGCTTTGAAACGAAGGCACGACTCATCGCGTTGCCAGCCGAAAAATCAGCAGTGCAGGGCACCCCAAGGGCACCCCAGTTCGACCGCAAGCCGAGTACGGTGCAGGTGGAGCGCGGGGAGCAGGCGGTGTTCGAGACGCACGCGGATGGAGGGTCGGCGATGCCGGAGTACTCCTGGTAAAGCATGGGCCAAACCCATGGGATAAGGATCAAATTGGCACATATTTTTGTATAAAGATTAATGACATTTTCAAAGATTTAAATTCAACATAAGATATGTATTTGCATTTAATGGAAATATTTTTTAAAAATTAAGGACCGTTGAGGGCCGTCGTGTTTTCCCGTCCACGGAAGGTGCCCGTGTTGAGTTTGACGAAGCCACCGGTGTCTCCAAGCTCTACTTGGACACCAGCAAATTTCCGGAAAGTGTTCCCGTGGTGGTCAGTGCGTCCAACAATCTTGGTACGATTGATGACAAAGTTCAAATTTTGGCCGTAAAAAATTGTAAAGCTATGCTCCTAAAAACAAATTCAGGAAGCGATCAGTGCACTGCTCGTCTGATCGTCGTGGAACCTTTACCGGGTCCGCCGTTCAAGAAGGGCCGTTTTTCGGATGAGTCCGAATCCACGACGGAATCCCAAGTGACCCAATTGCAAAATATGGAGAAGGCAAGGGCAGGAGCAGAGGGTGAGCCCATGGAAGGAGTAGAAGTGCAGGGTAAGGAAAAAGGAAGAGACACAAAAGAGAAAGGAAATGATAAAAAAATGATAGGACAACCCGTGGCGGTGCTGATGAACCCGGGAGAAGCTGAAACTGGACCTAGCAAACCCCGATTCAGTCAGGAATTGGAATCGGTGAATGTGAAGGTACACAACAGGATTGTATGGTAATTTTGAGCAAAATCAAAAATTGAAGGAGGGCGAATCGCTGGAGATGACGGCAACGGTGAGTGGGAATCCCCAGCCGACGGTGAAATGGATCCTGGAAGAGGAGGAAGTGGAGGCCATGGATGAAAATGTGCAGGTGAGGGGATGGTGGAACCGAAGATTCAACAGATCAGGGCCGAAGTCAATCATTGGCCAAACCAATAAATGATCAATTCTTATTCACTCAGATCACTTCGGGTCCCGGAGGCCGGCAAACCCTGCGCATCCAGAAGACCAGCACGGCACAGCACTCGGGCAGAATGGTGCTGAGGGCGGAGAACAGCCAGGGCACGTCGGAGTCCGCGGCGGATGTGACCATTCAGCCGAAGCCGGGACCACCGTACTTCAGCAGAGAACCGCAAGACCACGAGGTGATGGACGGAGAGGAGTCAGTGAAGTTCAGCGCCATTGTGCACGGGAACCCCGAACCCGTGGTTTACTGGTCAGTTCCAGGGAGGGGAGGGGGCAGGGAAGAAGCTGCTGATTGTGGATTTCGAATTGCAGGTACCTGAAGGGTCAGTGCCTGATCAGCAGTGAAAATGTGCGGGTCAAGCACGATGCGATCAGTGGCAAAACATCGATCCGACTGTTCCACCCGACTCTCGAGGACTCGGGCGATGTGAAAGTTATTGCGGAGAATATGCACGGAAGGGCCGAGGCAGGGGCAAAGTTGAAGGTGCAAAAGAATGGCCAAATCTGGCCAAAAGTTAAAAGTTCAGGTGGAAAAGAAGTCGGAGATCCCACGTTTTTTGAGCGACATGGATGATCGGCAGACGAACGAAGGGGGCACGGTCAAGTTCAGTGCCAGGATCGAAGCGGCAACCGAAGTGCAGTGGACACTGAATGGGCAGCAGATGACCACGACAGAGNGGGGGGGGGGGGAATAAGGAAGATAGGGTGCTGAGCCGTTAAAAAAAACCGCCACGAGGGGCGTTAAAAAAAACCGCCACGAGCCATAGTCGGTACGAAAACTTTTTTGTTAGACTTGTTAGACCAAAAGTATAAAAGGCAAAAATATGCAGAATTTTATGCTGATTCGAATGGTATAAAAATTTTTCCGAAATTCTAACAAAAAGTTCGAAATTTTCCCAAAATACCAAAAAATACGGTTTTTAGGGGATATTTCGAACTTTTTGACCGAATTTCGAAAAATTAAAAAAACCATTCGAATCAGCATAAAATTCTGCACATTTTTGCCTTTTATACTTTTGGTCTAACAAGTCTAACAAAAAAGTTTTCGTACCGACTATGGCTCGTGGCGGTTTTTTTTTTAACGCCCCTCGTGGCGGTTTTTAGCGGTAAAGACCTAGCACCGGCGGAAGATAGCCCTTTAAAGGACCAATGGATCCCCCGCTTTAAGACCCAATTCTTTGATCTGGAAATGACTTTCCGTGGCCAGCTCACTTTGCCACTAAAAAATCAATTAACGTCCTTTTCAAAATTCTGAGGATCAGATTTCCCGTTGTATTTTCTGTCAAAGAGCAAATAAAATCGGAACAAATTTCTTAGAAGAGGGAGTTCGTCCAAACAACCCGCACATTTTCTCATTGTTCGATTGAAAAGTCCAACGATCTAAATTTAATTTTTCCAATTCAGAAATATCAAAATAACTTCGGAGGGCAATCTACACACACTGGAGTTGAACAACGTGCAGATCGCGCAGGCGGGCGAGTTGGCCTGCACAGCCAAGAACAGTGCCGGCTCCAAACGTCAGAATGCGCAACTGATAGTCAAGGAATCGGGGGTTAAGCCCACTTTTGTGCGTACCATCGAGGTACTGCTCGGAAAGGGAGGGATCATCTACAGCCAAATTAATATTTGCAGGACCGATTGGTGGAGGAGGGCCAGACGCTGGTGATGGAGGCACAGATAGCCCCAGGGAGCAAGCCGGATCCGGAAGTGCGGTGGCTGAAGGACGGAAACCGGATCCAGTCGGACGAGCACTTCAAGCTGAGCGAGGAGGCCGGAAGAGTGCACAAGCTGGTGGTGATCCGGACGGAGCAGGCGGACAAGGGCAGGATCACGCTGCAGGCGGAGAACAAGTTCGGCACGACAGGTGATGGGAAAATGGAAAGATAAAAGATAACCCAAAATTTGTTTAGAATGTTCGGCCAATGTGGGTGTGCAGAAGAGTCGGTACCAGAAGAGGCCCGAGTTCCTGTCCAGCCTGGATCCCATCACTGTCACCGAAGGGGACTCATTGAAAGCCAAACTGCTGATCAGTGCCAATCCGAAGCCATACATAAAATGGTAACAGAACTCTGATCCCATTGATCCATTTCCCACTTCTTCAGGTTTATCAACAACCAGATGGTGGCTCAGACTGAGGACACCGAGATGACTGACGAGGGCGGTGTGTGCAAGCTGGTGATCCACGGATGCACCCGGGACATGAGCGGCAAAATAAAGTGTGTGGCGGGCAACAAGATGGGCGAGGCCACCACTGAAGGTACGGTACCTTTGCAAGGAAAAATTGGGTGGCTGATACGTAGCAGTACAATATCGACTATCAGGGTTATGAAGCATCTTTGCAGGAAAACTGACCGTGGTTGCACCGGTTCCGGTGGAGTTCGAGACTGCGCTCTGCGACGCGACTTGTCGAGAAGGGGACACCCTGAAGCTGAAGGCTGTCCTGCTCGGCGAACCGATGCCTGATGTGACTTGGTTCATCAACGGAAAGAAGCTGGAAGAGTCGCAGAACATCAAGATCCACGCTGATCAAGGCACCTATACCGTCACCATCAAGGTACAAAATGCACTGAAAAGATTACAGTATCTGCAGGAATGATAAATCATACTGTATCTCATCTTTGATTGTATAATTAAGGACATAACCATGGACTATGCGGGACTGGTTGTGTGCGAGGCGGTCAATGAGTTCGGCAAGGCTTCGTCCCAGGCGACCCTGAAAGTGAACCCTCGCGGAGAACCCCCGGACTTTCTGGAATGGCTTAGCAATGTTCGAGCACGCCAGGGATCTGAGGTCAGATGGACCGAACCAGTTCGTAAATCAATCTTTTGTCTTCAGATTCACCACAAGGTGGTGTACACGGGCGATCCACGACCGGTGATCACCTGGTTCCTCAACGGCCAAGTTGTGACTGATTCGAGCGAGATCAGCATCCGCACGGATGACACCACATCGGTGCTGGTGATCAGAAGTTTCAACCCGGAGAAGCATGTTGGCGAGATCATCTGCAAGGCGGAGAACGATGCGGGGTTGGTCAATTAATGCGTTTGGGGTCTTTTAGCGTCATTTGTATCACTTTTCAGGGAAGTGTCCTGTACAGCGAACATGGCGGTGAGTTGAATCTTCATTTTTGGTATTCATTGAACTCATTGTTTTACATTTTAGACTTACACTTCGGACATGTTCACGGAATCCGAGAGCAATGAGGAACAACGCGAGGAGTTGGAGGTGGAACGGCAGACAATGAGGACACCGACACCGATCATGGCACCGGCATTCATCACCAAGATCAAGGACACACGGGCCCAGAGAGGCCACCAGGCCATCTTCGAGTGTGTGGTGCCCGACACCAAAGGAGTTTGCTGTAAATGGCTGAAGGACGGAAAGGTATTTTGTTGGAGGGACGGACCCCGGGCAAATCCGATCAAACTCCACAGGAAATCGAACTGATTGCCCGGATCCGGGTCCAGTTGCAGACCATCGAAGGGTTCACCACCAGCGAGCTGGTCATTGACGAGGTGGAACCCGAGGACGCTGGCAAGTACACCGTGGTGGTGGAGAACATTGTCGGAACGGCACAATGCGAGGCCGAACTCACAGTTGTCGGTGGGCAATTTCCCTGGTTCACTTACAGAAATTGCAAACTTTGCCATTCAGAAACCCTGGACAAACCGATCCAAAAGGCACCCGAGTTCACGGTGAAACTGCAGGACAAACAAGTCCACGAGATGGAGACGGTCAGTTTTGAGTGCAAAGTGAGCGGACTGCCGGAACCATCGATCAGCTGGTTCCGGGGTGAAGAGAGGCTGACCGAGCAAAGCGAAAGAGTGACCCTGGAGAACGTGAAGGGCGTGCAAAGATTGACCATCGAGTCCGTGCAGGTGGCGGAGCAGGGACGATACTCATGTGTGGCGGAGAATGCGGCAGGGCGTGCAGACACAAGCGCGGAATTGCGTGTGGAAGGTATAGGCGTCGATATTTTTGGGAAGGACAATTAAGGGCCAAAAAGCGATTATGGGCCAACAAACTCAACTTGCAGGCCAACAGGCTCCGCAGTTCACACGCACTCTGTCGGACCAGGAAGCTCAGCTGAGCGGCCAAGTCGTGCTGGAATGCAGTGTGACGGGCGTTCCGCAGCCGACGGTGGAATTCCAAACTGTGCACGACAGCTTCCGCATCCTGACCGGCACCCGCGTGTCCATCCAGCACGACGAGACAAACACCCACTGGAGGATGGTGATCAAGGACGTGCTGGACAATGACTTCCGTCAGTACCGCGCGGTGGCCAAGAATACTGTTGGCCAAGCTATCTCTGAATGCACAGTGCGCCAATCGGAGCCCGGAATAGAACGACCCCGGATCATAGAGGGGCTGAAGCGCCAGCGAGTGAGGGAGGCGGAGACCGCGGAGATGTCAGTGCGGGTGGCCGGAACAGGAAGGCCCGGACAACCGCCGCCGGAGGTGGAATGGTTCAAGGATGGAGTGCCGTTGAAGCCGGATGGCAAGAAGTTGGAGCTGGTTGAATACCGGGAGGCCGGCGAGTACAAACTGTTCATCCACGACTGTCACACGGAAGACGCTGGAGACTACGGAGTGCGGATCAGCAACAAGGCCGGTCAAGACAGTAGCCATGCTCAGTTGGCGGTGGACATCGAAGAGCTGCAGAAACCCGAGTTCACGCAGCCGTTGAAGGACATGAGCATCAAGGTGGAGGAGTCCGTGACCCTGGCGACAACGGTGGTTGGGAAACCTGAGCCAGAGGTGCGGTGGCTGAAGGATGGAGAATCGGCTCAGATCGACGGACAACACCTGATCCGGAAGGACGAGGACCAGGGACGGCACAGTCTGATCATCAACAAGGCAAGGCTTGAGGACGCCGGATTGTACACTTGCAAAGCGGAAAACAAGGCCGGAGAGGCGGAGAGTCGGGGACGCCTTGGAGTGCAGGAGGATGTGGAGGCACCGAGGTTCACGGAAGGCCTGAGGGATGTGAAGATCAAGGAGGGCGACTCCGGAACATTATCTGCGACAGTGACCGGAAAGCCGGAACCGGAAGTGCATTGGTACAAGGACGGAAGACCGGTGCAGGTGGACAATGTGCATGTGGTGCAGAAGGAGGGCAAGCAGGGTCAGCACAGTCTGACGGTGAACCAAGCAAACTCGGGGGATGCCGGACAGTACAGCTGTAAGGCGACGAACAAGGCAGGCGAAGCTCAGTCGGAAGCCAAATTTGGAGTCCAAGAGGTTACGGAAGCGCCAAGATTCGTCGAGGGATTGAAGCCGGTGGAGGTGAAGGAGGGCGAAACCGGAACCATGTCGGTGGTAGTAAGCGGAAGGCCGGAACCGACACTGGAGTGGTACAAAGACGGATATCCGCTGAACATTGACGGAGATCATATCGCCCAAGTGGACGAAGGAAACGGAAGATATAGCCTGGTGATCACCGATGCAAGGCCGAAGAATGCCGGATCGTACACTTGCAAGGCGGTGAACAAGGCGGGTCAGATGGTCACCCAGGCCAAGTTCGGTGTGATCGAAGACATAGAAGCACCAAAGTTCACGGATGGGTTGAAACCGGTGGAAGTGAAGGAAGGCGAAACTGCAAAATTGACGACAACCGTAGCCGGAAGGCCGGAACCGAAGATCGAATGGTTCAAGGACGGAAGACCCGTCCAGATCGACGGTGATCACATAGTGCGCAAGGACGAACCGGACGGAGGGCACAGTCTGGTCATTCGGGATGCCAAACCCGAGGACGCGGGCAACTACACCTGCAAGGCATCCAACAAAGTGGGCCAAACCGTGTCCGATGCCAAGTTTGGGGTGCAGGCGGAAGAAAAGCCGAAGGCACCAGAGCAAGCGGAGCCAATGTTCTTGAGACCATTGGAGCCGCAGACAGTGCGCGAGGGCGAATCGGCGGAGATGAGTTGCAAGGTGAACGCGGAGGAATCGAAGCCGGAGATCCGCTGGTACCGCGATGACAGACCCATAGTGCCGGGACAGGAAGCAAACATCCTGATTGAACAACGCCCGGATGGCACGCAAACGCTGAAGATCCGGGCGGCAACCAAGCAGGACATCGCCATGTATCGCTGCGAAGCCGTTAATCCGGTGGGCCGAGCCCAGACCAGTGCACCGTTGAAGTACGCCGAGGAGATGGAGGTGGACCAGAAGTTCGGCCAGGCCGAACCCATGTTTCTGAGACCGTTGGAACCCAAAACGGTGCGGGAAGGCGAGGCGGCCGAGATGAGTTGCAGGGTGAACACGGAGGAATCCAAGCCGGAGATCCGCTGGTACCGCGACGACAAACCCATAGTGCCAGGACAGGAACCGAACATTGTGATCGAACAGCTTGCGGATGGAACCCAGAAGGTAGGAGAAAAATCTAATAAAGAAAAGTTGAGAGGAAAATTATATTAAGTTGAAAGTGCTAGCCGCGACCAAACAAGAGATCGGATTGTATCGCTGCGAAGCAGTGAACCCGGTTGGACGGGCGCAGACTCAGGCGCCATTGAAGTATGCGGAGGAACGTCCAATTGAGCAGCCAGAAGAGGAACACGAGGCCATGTTGGCATGGCGAAGACCGCTGCAGGACAAGCAAGTGCCGAAGGGAAGCAGAGGGGTGGTGCTGAAGTGCCAACTGGAACCGACGGCACTGCGAGGAGTCCGGGTGGACTGGCTGAAGGACGGCGCCATTCTGTCCAACAAGATGGAGCAGTACAAGCTCGGGGTGGAACAGCGCCAGGACGGAACCCAAAGGCTGATCTTCGAACAGGCCGAGTTCGACCACATCGGGGTGTACCGGTGTGTGGCCACGGACGCCGGAGGCACCCAAATCTGGACCGAGGCACGGCTCGGAGTCATAGGCAAGTTATGGAAATGGCGGACAACACATCGAATTTCCTTTTTTAATTCTCCTTCAGTTATCTTTCCGCGGTTATTCTCAGCGCCCCCATTTAAGCCCCTCGGGACACTGAAGAGATGGCTCCCGGGCCTCCGGAATTTGTGGAACTGCTCAAATCATGCACCACAACCATCGGCGGCACCGCTGTGTTGCGCTGCAAGGTGAAGGGCAACCCGAGGCCGACTATCGTGTGGAGTCGCCAGGGATATGGGCCACTTACTGCCTCGGACCGATTGAGCATGGAGTACCACGAGGACGGGACCATCATTCTGACGCTGAAGAACGCGGAGATGGAGGACACGGGGGAGTACAGGTATGGAAAGGGTAAAGATCAAGAATGTAAGAGTGAGAAGAAGCATGGAGGGGGTGGATGAAATGGTTTGTTGTCAGATGCGATGCCGAAAATGACTATGGATCGGCATGGACCGAGGGTCCGATCATTGTTGCAGCCGAGGGGAGTTTGCCCACGGAGGGCGAGGCACCCGACTTTCTGGAACCAGTCCGACCGATCACTGTCAAACAGGCAACATTCCCAATCAAGTCAAACCCATAAAAAGTTCGAATCTTTAGGGCGACACTGGCATTTTGGAGGGACGCATCTCGGGCCTCCCATTCCCGGAAGTTAAATGGTACAAGGGCGAGAACCTGATTGTGCCCGGGGCCAACCCACGCTACACCATCGAGGGTCTGCCGGACGGAACCCAGCGACTGATCATCACCAACGCACAGATGAGCGACATGGACGACTACCGATGCGAGGCCACCAACAAGTACGGCGATGTGTGGAGCGATGTCACGCTGACCGTACAAGGTCGGGGAAATGAAATTTGGACGAATTGGAGAAGGAAATGGGAACAAGGACAAGATTCCCTAGCAGATGGATCCAAAATTAACTTTTAGAACGCGAGCCAGAGGAGATAGAAGAGCCAACAGCACCCTTCTTCGAAAAGGGTCTGCAGGAAGTGCGGGCCAACGAAGGCGAGCCGGCAGAGTTGGAGTGCATGGTGAAGGGTTGGCCCAAGCCGGAGATCAAGTGGTACAAGGTGAGATTGTTCTGATCAGAACCGAGAAGATCAATCTCCTTTCAAAGGATGGCGATGAGATCGGACCAGAGGATGTGCACTTCAAGAGAACGAGCGAGCCGGACGGAACTTGCCGGCTGACACTCCCGGCCGCCCGGATCACGGACGCCGGAGTATTTAGATGCCAGGCTACCAACCCATCAGGCACAGCGCGCACCGAAGCTCCATTGCGCGTATTGCTCGCGGATGAATCGCCGATGCCGACCGAAGTTGCGCCCGAGTTCCTTCAGCACCTGAAGCCGGTACAGGCCAAGGAAGGCGACGAGGCGGTGTTCGAGTGCAAGGTGGCCGGAACACCGGCGCCGGACATCAAATGGTACAAGGACGGAGTGCCGTTGGGACCCGAGGACGGAGTCAAGATAGAGTCCCTTCCGGACGGCACCCATCGGCTGATCATTCCAAAGACACAGCTGGATGATCAGGGCAATTACCGCTGCGAAGCCACAAACCCGGCCGGATCCATGAGCTCAAAGGCACCACTCAGCGTGATCCGTGAGCAGAAATGTTCAAATATTGGAAATAATAAATAAATTACAGCGGCCGAGATCAAACCGAAGATGGAGGAGACAAAACCGGCGGAAGCCGAAGAAGCAATGCCGATGGAGGAAGGGGCCAAGCCCGGAGAAGAAATGGCCAAGATGGGCGAGGAGTGGGTAGAGCCAAAGCCGACGGCGGAAGAAATTCCCGCGGAGGGCGAAGCGCGGGAAGGCGCCAAAGTGCCAGCGGAAGCGGAAGAAGCGCCATCATTCCGCAAGGGACTGGAGGATCAGACACTTCCGCGGGTAGGGAATGGTCCAGAGGAACCCCGGGAATTATCTTCGGGAACGCGTTAAGGGATCCCCGCTGGTGCTGGATGTGGAGGTGGAGGGGAAGCCGAAGGAAGTGCAATGGTCCCGGGAGGGAAGTCCGTTGGACAGGGACAGCGGGGCAATCCCCGAGGACCTGGGCAATGGCCACTACCGCCTGAGCATCCCCGATCTGGCCAACGACGGGGACTTTGGAAGGTATTCCGTCAAAGTGAGCAATGACGCGGGGCAAGCGGAATCCGCGGCAAATGTCAAGGAAGCCGGTAGGTCCGGGAGGAAGGAGGAGTTTAACGAATGGATTCCGGGTTACAGAAATTACGAGAATCCCCCGGAAATAGACACATCACCCAGATTACATAAACCAAGTACATACCGAATCCCCCAAATTGAACTTGATAAATTCAACATTTTTATTCGCTTGGCAAGTGCAAATGCCAATGTTCATGGTAATGGTGGTGTTCCACATTAACAGTGTTGTGTTGTGCCCATATCTCGGGTGCTTCTCCTCTTCCATCTCCGCTTACATGAACCCCGCGTACGGACGGGGTCCATACCCGTATCCGTGCGGTCCGAAGGGATGTCCATAGCCCCCATAGCCGCCGTGGTGTCCGTCATGGTGCGGATCTCCGTATCCATATCCGTATCCGTAGGGTTCCTGGTGTCCGTAGCCATAACCATATCCGTAGTGCGGGTCATCGTGGCCATAACCGCCATAGTGCCCGTCATGGTGGCCATGGCCGTCATGGGGTCCGTACCCGTAGCCATAACCGTATGCATAGGGTTCTGTGCAAAAGAAATGCCAAACATGAAGTGAATAGAAGAAGGTAAGAGTTTACCGGATCCGAAGCTAAAAACGGGGAGAAGGGCGAGCATTAGGAACAGAAGAGGTAACATTTTTAAGAATATGTAATTTGAGAGGAGAGAGGAGAAATGACGGATTCCGGCGAATGAATTGAGCTTTTATATGGCATGTTAGCAGGGCAGACCGGCCCTTCACGCTGACTTGGCATGCCGTGTTTGTGCTTCCGTGCGCGTTCTTCGCCACACATCTGTACGCTCCGGCGTCCGACTCCTCCGCCTGCTCCACCATCAGCGAGCACTCGCCGCTCTCCGCGTCATAGTCCACGCGACAGCGATCGGTGCTTCTCACCGGCACTCCGTCCTTGTAGAAGGTCACGGTTGCCTGCGGTTCCGCCTCCACTCGACAGAACAATCGCAATGGTTCGCCAACATTCAGTTGCTGGTCGGACAGGCCAGGGTTGAATCTGGGTGCGAACTCCTTGCGTTCCGGCACCTCCTCGGCCTCCTCCACCTCTACGTTGTAGTTTGCCCGCGTGTCCGCGGTCCCATACTCGTTTTTGGCTTTGCACACATATTCCCCGATGTGTTCTTGACGGAAGTGCGCGATACGCACGCGGCAGGCGCCGTCGGGAGTGTTGCGGATCTCCACCTCATCCGATTCCTCCAGCAGTTTGCCCTTGTAGAACCATTCGATATCCGCGGTCGGCTTCGCATCCACATGACACTCGATGGCCAAGGGTTGTCCCTCGGGAACTCTCCGGTCCCACAACGGCACGTTGAACCGCGGCGGCCATCCCTCCTTCTCGCGCTTCGCCGCCAGCCATTCCGCGCTCGGTCCAAACTCCGCCTCGCATTCGTCCTTCCCGTGTGGATTCGTAGCAACACAGCGCAATGTGCCGAAGTCGGACTCCTGGATGTCCTTGATGGTCATGGCCCAGTTGCCATCGGCCAGGTCCTCCAGTTTGAACCGGGCATCCCGCGCGAAATCGATGGGCACTCCGTTGAGTATCCATTGCAACTCCGGCTTTGGTACTCCGCGCACTTTTACCGTGAACTCGGCACTTTCACCGGGCGTCCCCTCGGTGCTTCGCAACGGGATCACAAATTTGGGTGCCATTGGTTCCGGCTCTCTCTCCAGCACTTTCACTTGGCACGATGTTTCCGCTTTGCCGGCCTCGTTAGAAGCAGTAGCCTTGAATTGGCCAGCTTCTCCCTTCCTGATGTCCCTGATCCGCATTGTTGCGGTGCCATCCAATCCCAGCCGAATTGCAATTCGGTCTCCGTCCGGTTTCAATTCCGCACCATTGCAGAACCATTGGACCTCTTCCGGCATCGGTTGTCCGCCAACTTTGCATTTTAGCGTCAACGACTCGCCTTCGGGCAGTTCAACGTCCTCAAGTGGTGACAGAAACACTGCGGGGCTGGTCTCTGGTTCACGCTTCTTAGCCCGGACATGGGCCACGGAGCCGCTGGAGACTTCGCCGCCTCGCGGGTTGGCGAACACAACGCGGTAGGCGCCTCCGTCGGAAGTCAATGCACGGGGAATACGCAAGGAGTAGACGCCCGTAGAGGGATTGGACACCTGAGAATGCATTCAGATTATCCGGCCATCCGGATCAGATTTATCCGTAACTCACAATTTGAATGCGTTCGTCCGGCTTCATTTCATCTCCATTTTTGTACCATTTGACATCCGCCGGCTCTCCGTCCAACTCGCAAACCAGCTCCAGCGGCTGTCCCTCGTCAATCGTCACATCCTGCAGACCCTTGCGCAGTTGGAACAGAGCGGGTTTGCGGACGGTCAGTTGCGCGGCGGAATCACACTCTCCGGCACGGTTGGCCAGCACCACTTTGTAGTTGGCGCCGTCGTCGAGCTGTGCCTGGTCGATGACCAGTTCGTACTTCTTGGGCGACACATCCTTCAGCCGAATCCGGGCACCCGCGGGTGCCTTGATCTCCTCTCCGTTTTTCAACCATTTCACCGTTCGAATAGGNTATCCGTAGTGCGGGTCATCGTGGCCATAACCGCCATAGTGCCCGTCATGGTGGCCATGGCCGTCATGGGGTCCGTACCCGTAGCCATAACCGTATCCATAGGGTTCTGTGCAAAAGAAATGGCAAACATGAAGTGAATAGAAGAAGGTAAGAGTTTACCGGATCCGAAGCTAAAAACGGGGAGAAGGGCGAGCATTAGGAACAGAAGAGGTAACATTTTTAAGAATATGTAATTTGAGAGGAGAGAGGAGAAATGACGGATTCCGGCGAATGAATTGAGCTTTTATATGGCATGTTAGCAGGGCAGACCGGTCCTGATCGGTGATTGTTGGCTTGCGATCAGAGACAATCGCTGTGGTAGATGTAATTCTGTGTCCTTCCCACGAGGCAAAATGATTTGGTTATGCAATCATTTTGTGTGCAAGATAATAGCGCACAATTTCAGCTAAGCAATTGTGGCGCAATCGGGGGAGGAGAGGGGGAGGTGATCTGTCCGATAGACCCACCAAATGGATGACTCCTGTGTTCCAATTGCTTTTTATTAGCATTCCGATCAAAAAATGATCGGATGGCAGATGGAAGAAGCCAAATTTATTGGCCGGAGGAAGGGAACTTGATCCAAACAGTATTTAGTAGAACATCTGGTAAAAAATGGATCAAAAAGAAATATAATAAGATCCCCAGTTATTAAGTTAAAATATAATGCATCCCCGGTGATTAATCATGTCATTTTAGTGCCAGCGGAAGAAAAGCCCCAAATTGTGCGGGGACTGGTCCCGGTCACTGTTCGGCCCGGGGAACCGGCCAAGTTCGAGGTGGAGGCCAAGGGACCGGTGAGGTCGGTGAAGTGGTACAAGAACGGCAAGGAGATGGAGGGGCCGCAGACGGAGCAGGACGGAAACTGCTACCGACTGATCATCCCGGCGGCGGGACCCGACGATGAGGCGGATTATAAGGTGAAATTTCTAAAAGAATTTCGGGGAAAATGGTTGATTATTCAAGGTGCTGCTGGCTAACAATGCCGGCGAAGCTGACTCCTCCGCCGGCCTGAAGCTGATCAAGCCCATCACTTTTGTGCGTCCCCTGGAGGACGTGACGGTGCCCAAGGGCCACCGGGCAGTGCTGAACGCGGAGACGGACCGGGCACCGCAAATTGTGAAATGGTTCAAGAACGGGGAGGAGATCCAACCGCGGGGGGCAAAGGCACAGCCCAAGTTCGTGTCGGACACCAAATTCCGGCTGGAGATTCCGGACACGGACGAGGACGACACCGCCGACTACAAGGTCCATTCTGCTGGAAAACACACTTTGATCCAAAATTACTTTTGCCCGATCGCAGATCAAAGTCTTCGATCGGGAAGACGAACCGGGCGTGGAGTGTGCTTGTGCCCTGACCGTGCTGTTACCTGCCGAAAAACCCGCTGAACAGCCTCTATTCGAGCAACCCTTGCAGGAACAAACAATCCNAATGGATGCCTCCTGTGTTCCAATTGCTTTTTATTAGCATTCCGATCAAAAAATGATCGGATGGCAGATGGAAGAAGCCAAATTTATTGGCCGGAGGAAGGGAACTTGATCCAAACAGTATTTAGTAGAACATCTGGTAAAAAATGGATCAAAAAGAAATATAATAAGATCCCCAGTTATTAATTTAAAATATAATGCATCCCCGGTGATTAATCATGTCATTTTAGTGCCAGCGGAAGAAAAGCCCCAAATTGTGCGGGGACTGGTCCCGGTCACTGTTCGGCCCGGGGAACCGGCCAAGTTCGAGGTGGAGACCAAGGGACCGGTGAGGTCGGTGAAGTGGTACAAGAACGGCAAGGAGATGGAGGGGCCGCAGACGGAGCAGGACGGAAACTGCTACCGACTGATCATCCCGGCGGCGGGACCCGACGACGAGGCGGATTATAAGGTGAACTTTCTAAAAGAATTTCGGGAAATGCTGATTATTCAAGGTGGTGCTGGCCAACAATGCCGGCGAAGCTGACTCCTCCGCCGGCCTGAAGCTGATCAAGCCCATCACTTTTGTGCGTCCCCTGGAGGACGTGACGGTGCCCAAGGGCCACCGGGCAGTGCTGAACGCGGAGACGGACCGGGCACCGCAAATTGTGAAGTGGTTCAAGAACGGGGAGGAGATCCAACCTCGGGGGGCAAAGGCACAGCCCAAGTTCGTGTCGGACACCAAATTCCGGCTGGAGATTCCGGACACGGACGAGGACGACACCGCCGACTACAAGGTCCATTCTGCTGGGAAACACACTTTGGTCCTAAATTACTTTTGTCCGATCGCAGATCAAAGTCTTCGATCGGGAAGACGAACCGGGCGTGGAGTGTGCTTGTGCCCTGACCGTCCTGTTGCCTGCCGAAAAGCCCGCTGAACAGCCTCGATTCGAGCAACCCCTGCAGGAACAAACAATCCCCGAGGAGGACGAGCTGGTGCTGGAGGTGAAGACCGTCGGGAAGCCGCACACAGTCCGATGGTCAGTGGAAGGGATTTGGGCACAAATTGGCACTTTATTTTCTTAAACCATTAGCAACGACTGGATTTTAGGTATAAAAATGGCAACCAATTGTCCCCATCGGATCGGATCCGGATGGAGAAACTGGGCCCGGACCATTTCCGACTAGTAGTCCCTAGTGCCCTGGTGGACGACTCCGGAGATTATGCCGTGGAAATTGCCAACGACGCGGGCATGGCCCGGTGCGAGGCTCGCCAAACCGTGGAACCGTTCCCGGAGTTCATTCGTCCCCTGCAAGATGTTGACGTGAAGGAGGGCGAGAGGGCCGAGTTCTGGTGCGAGACGAATCTCCGATCGGTGAGTGAATTTTCCAACTCTTTTGAGTGATACCATATCATTTTATGATTTCCAACTGAATTTCCAGGTGCCGCACACCATAAAATGGTTCTGCAACGGCAAAGAAGTGAAGGCTGATGATCGTCATGAGCTCAAAGTGAACGGGATTTATTAGATTATTCAGACCGAAAACAAATGAATTAAGGTCGAAAACGACGGTGCCATTTTCCGGATGGTGATCAAGTCTGCCAAGAAAGAGGACGCGGGAACGGTCCGGATCGAGATCGAGAACACGGCTGGAAAAGCGCAGAACGAAGCCAAGTTGGGAGTGCAAAGTGCCAAGAAGGAAGTGCCGAAGATTGTGAAGGCACTGCTGGACCAAATTGTGGCGGATGGCGAGGAGTTGACATTCGAGGTCCAGGTGGCCGGGGAGGTGGACGAAGTCCGGTGGCTGAAGGATGGACAGCCACTGGCCAAGGACGCCCGGGTCAAGATGGTCAAGGTGGACGAACAAACGTGAGTAGGGAAGGGAATTCGGGAATAATGGGTGGGGAATCATGGAATTAGTTGGGAATACGGACAGGAACACTCTTTTCCCAATTAATTGCCAAATTATGCCTCATCTACATATGTAACATACCGTATTATCCTTGGTTTAGCTATCGGATGACCATTCCGAAGGCGGAGCTATCGGACGCAGGCGAGTATGAAGTGCAGGCGATCAACGACGCGGGCAAAGCGGTATCCTCAGCGCATGCGGAGGTGGATCAGGCACCGCGCATTGTGCAGGGACTTTTGCCGGCGGAGATTGACGAGGGTGATGAGCATGTGTTCCGGGTGGAAGCATCGGCGCCTATTCGAACGGTGAAATGGTTGAAAAACGGAGAGGAGATCAAGGCACCCGCGGGTGCCCGGATTCGGCTGAAGGATGTGTCGCCCAAGAAGTACGAACTGGTCATCGACCAGGCACAGCTCGACGACGGCGCCAACTACAAAGTGGTGCTGGCCAACCGTGCCGGAGAGTGTGATTCCGCCGCGCAACTGACCGTCCGCAAACCCGCTCTGTTCCAACTGCGCAAGGGTCTGCAGGATGTGACGATTGACGAGGGACAGCCGCTGGAGCTGGTTTGCGAGTTGGACGGAGAGCCGGCGGATGTCAAATGGTACAAAAATGGAGATGAAATGAAGCCGGACGAACACATTCAAATTGTGAGTTGCGGATCGGCCGGAAGTCTGATCCGGATGGCCGGATAACTCGAATGCATTCTCAGGTGTCCAATCCCTCTACGGGCGTCTACTCACTGCGTATTCCCAGTGCATTGACTTCCGACGGGGGCGCCTACCGCGTCGTGTTCGCCAACCCGCGGGGCGGCGAAGTGTCCAGCGGCTCCGTCGCCCATGTCCGTGCTAAGAAGCGCGAGCCAGAGACCAGCCCCGCAGTGTTTCTGTCACCACTTGAGGACGTTGAACTTCCCGAAGGCGAATCGTTGACGCTAAAGTGCAAAGTTGGCGGGCAACCATTACCGGAAGAGGTCCAATGGTTCTGCAATGGTGCGGAATTGAAACCGGACGGAGACCGAATTGCAATCCGACTGGGATTGGATGGCACCGCAACAATGCGGATCAGGGACATCAGGAAGGGAGAAGCTGGCCAATTCAAGGCTATTGCTTCTAACGAGGCCGGCAAAGCGGAAACATCGTGCCAAGTGAAGGTGCTGGAGCGCGAGCCGGAACCAATGGCACCCAAATTTGTGATCCNGGAGGACCTGGCCGATGGCAACTGGGCTATGACCATCAAGGACATCCAGGAGTCCGACTTCGGCACATTGCGCTGTGTTGCTACGAATCCACACGGGAAGGACGAATGCGAGGCGGAGTTTGGACCGAGTGCGGAATGGCTGGCGGCGAAGCGCGAGAAGGAGGGATGGCCACCGCGGTTCAACGTGCCGTTGTGGGACCGGAGAGTGCCCGAGGGACAACCCTTGGCCATCGAGTGTCATGTGGATGCGAAACCGACCGCGGACATCGAATGGTTCTACAAGGACAAACTGCTGGAGGAATCGGATGAGGTGGAGATCCGCAACACTCCCGACGGCGCCTGCCGCGTGCGAATCGCGCACTTCCGTCAAGAACACATCGGGGAATATGTGTGCAAGGCCAAAAACGAGTACGGGACCGCGGACACGCGGGCAAACTACAACGTAGAGGTGGAGGAGGCCGAGGAGGTGCCGGAACGCAAGGAGTTCGCACCCCGATTCAACCCGGGCCTGTCCGACCAGCAACTGAATGTTGGCGAACCATTGCGATTGTTCTGTCGAGTGGAGGCGGAACCGAAGGCAACTGTGATCTTCTACAAGGACGGAGTGCCGGTGAGGAGCACCGATCGCTGTCGCGTGGACTATGACGCGGAGAGCGGCGAGTGCTCGCTGATGGTGGAGCAGGCGGAGGAGTCGGACGCCGGAGCGTACAGATGTGTGGCGAAGAACGCGCACGGAAGCACAAACACGGCATGCCAAGTCAGCGTGAAGGGCCGGAAGGAGGAGGTGAGTGACGGAGAGCCAACGGAAAGTGAAAGGAAAAGCGGAAAAATTCAGGCGAAGAAGGAGGGGGCAGAACCACAGTTCACCCGGGGACTGGTGGACCAGTACATCGAACGGGGAGACACACTGGTGTTCACCTGTGCAGTGACAGGAGACCCGGAGCCGGAGATCAAGTGGTACTGCAACGGAAAACCGCTGAAACCATCGGACAGGTAAAAGAGCGGAATGCCCGGAAGGATGTGAAAAAGGTGATTGCAGGGTGTCGATCGAGCAGTTGCCCGGGGGAGAGTGCAGGCTGACCATCAAGGACTGCTCCATGACCGACGAAGGCATCTACCGGTGCGAGGCAACCAACCCGCACGGAACAGCCAAAACACAGGCGACCGCACATGTGGAGGGTTAGTCAATTTGGGGAGTTTAGGGAGTTCAAAAGTTGGTTAAGTGAGCAAGAAGGTGGAGAAGCCGAAGCTGGAGATGGGCGAGGCACCCCAGTTCGTGATCCCGCTGGAGGATCTGAACGTATTCATGGGATCGGCCATCGAGATGGAATGCAAATGCACGGGAGTGCCAATGCCCACGGTCAAATGGTCCAAGGACGGGCGACCGTTGGTCGAAGACGGTCGATTCGAGTGGGACAATAAGCCTGAACAGGTAAAGGAACAATTTCCAGTTTAGGGTGCGGGTTCGGGTTGACCCGTAGAGTTCAGGGCCATTACCGACTGCGGATCCGGGACGCCACCAGACACGACGAGGGCACATACCGATGTGTGGCCACCAACGAGAGTGGCCAGGCCAGCACCAAGGCATTTGTGCGCATTGACGAGAGCATCGAGGTGAGAGACCAAACCGGGTTTTGGTCTTTTGAACTCATTTTTGCCGCATTTTTAGACTCGCGCACCGGAAGAAGAGACCAAACCTCCGCATATAAGCGTAAAGCTGAAGGACCAACGAGTCCAGGAGGGACAACCGTTGAAGTTGCACTGCAAAGTGGAGGGCAATCCGACCCCGGAACTGGTTTGGTACAAGGACGGCGAACAGGTCCGACCATCGGACCGAATCCAGCTAGAGAGGGATGCGGACGGCAATGCCTACCTGATCATCCCCAAGTGCACCATGGACGACGATGGCGTGAGTGAAAATGTCCAATTGCAAATTCCTCCGATTGCAAAACATTCGCTTAAAGGTTTACCGAGTGATCGCGACCAACCCTCACGGCACCGCCTATGACAAATGTACGGTAACGGTGAAGAAGGCCGCGGCCGAGGAAGGACCGCCAGCGGCGCCAGAGGGCATTACCGAGGGGGCCAAGGCGGCGCCGAAGCTTTTGGAGCCGTTGAAAAACGTCAAATGCCCCGAGGGCACGGAGTTCGTGCTGAGATGTCGGTTTTCTGGCGATCCCACGCCCACCATCAAATGGTAAAATATCATGGACAAACGATGAATCAATTTTATATTTCAATGAATTGTTTACAGGTTCAAGGACGGCGAGCGGCTGGTTCCCTACGACCGGATGCTGATTCCGGAGATGACGGAGGATGGTTGGTGCGAGCTGCGCGTACCCGAATCGATGCGATCCGATTCCGGCAATTATCGTTGCATTGCGGAGAATCCGCTCGGAAGCGCACGGACCACCGGAGAAGTGCAAGTCCAGAGGGAGAAAAAGCCCAAGGAGGACCTGGCGGAGTTGGCCAAGGAAGTCGGCCGCGCCCCGGGATTCACGATTCCCCTGACGGTGAAGCACGCAAAGCCGGGAGAAACTGTGGTAAGAACGAATTACAGGGAAATTGGAAGGATCGTCAAAAAGAATCTCAAATTCCATTTGAAGGTATTCGAGTGTCTGCCCTACGGAAAGCCATTCCCCGACATCAAATGGCTCAAGGACGGCATCGAACTGGTGCCAGGAGAGGGGCTGAAGATCGAGGCACTGCCCGATGGCACTCAACGGCTGATCATGGACAATGTGGACTTTGCGGCCGAAGGGTATTATCGCTGTGTGGCCACCAACGAATATGGCACGGCCAGCACCCGGGCCGAGTTGACCATCCACGGGGAGAGACCGTTGCCGAAAAAGTTGGAGGAAGAGGGTCCGGTGGAGAGCAAGCCCCGGATCCGGCCAGGGCTGTACAGCCAGAGCATCCACCAGGTATTTGGGGCTGATCTTGACCATCTGGTCAAATTGGACATGTCCCCATTCCCAATCCAATTTCATCCTTCCTTACTTTTCCTCTCAGGGATCACCGGTGGAAATGCAAATTTGTGCTCTCGGATTCCCCACACCAACGGTGGAATGGCTGAAGGACGGACAGCCGATTGCTGAAGCAGCAGCAGCGCCCGACTCGCGCATCACAATCTACACGGACGAGCGGGGAGCGCACCATTTGGTAAGGATTGATCAGTGATTAGAATTGATCAGTCGCAGATATGAATTGATCACTTTGAATCCCCCCGCAGGTGATCGTGAATTGCCAGCCGGAGGATGAGGGCGACTACCAAGTGGTGGCCAAGAATCCCTTGGGCGAAGCCGTCAGTACCGGCACCCTGAGCGTGATCCGGCCGCGCGGAGTTGAGGGTCTGGAAGAGGAACGGCCTGGCGGAATGCCCTTCCCTCCCGGCTTCATCCGGCAGCTCAAGAACAAACACGTTTTCACCAAAATGCCGACCATCTTCGATTGTCTGGTGGTCGGCTATCCGCCACCCGAAGTTGATTGGTCAGTGCCGATAAGCATTATTCAGATCACCAAGGGATGATCAGGGGCAATCTTCCTTATCATTCAGGTATCATAACGGGAAAAAGATCACGCCCGGAGGCCGGATCAAGATCCAAGTGGGCGGTGGCGGATCCCACGCGTTGCTGATCACCGACACGTGCATAGAGGACGCGGGAGAATATGTGGCCATTGCGCGCAATGAGCACGGGACTGCCAACAGCTCGGCCATCCTGGATGTCACCGGTATATTAATCGATTTTGGCAATTTTTTACGAATTATTCTTTGGCCAATCCATTTTCAGCTCCTTTTCTCGACAAAATCAAATTTGACGGAGTGGAGGATGTGACGCCATATCTGACGGTAACTCGCCATTCTGATCTGATCTGCCTAAAAAAGTTTTGCCAAAATTTAGGAGGAATACGGCTTCAAAAAGGCCAAATTCAAAGCGATTCCGTCTCCGCCCGACAGGGGCCCCTTCATCAAGGAGGTCACCGGACACTATCTGACCCTTTCGTGGATCCCGACAAAGAGGAGTCCACCGAGGTAACCAATTGTGGGGATCCAACAGTCAAATGATCTTTATTCCATAATTCGGATCAACCAGTCAAATCTCTACCGTATTCCCCTCAATTCCGGTCCAGATATCCGCAGGTGACTTACGTGATCGAATTCCGCGAGTTGCCGGACAAGGAGTGGTCCCTGCTGGACTACAACATTCCTGAGCCTGTGTGCAAGGTGCGCAACCTGGAGCTGGGCAAGAGCTATCAGTTCCGGGTCCGCGCCGAGAACATATACGGCATCAGCGACCCGTCGCCGCCGTCCCCGCCCTCGCGACTGATGGCCCCGCCGCCGCCGGTGTTGGACCGCAATAAGCGCGTGATTCCGTTGCTGGATCCGTACGCGGAACGCGCCTTGGACCGAGCGCACGCGGAGCAATACGGTAGGGAACGAGTGATGATAAAAGGTTGTAGCAAATTACCATACTTTGATAGGGTTGTATACTCATTTCCATAAAAAATCTTTCAAAAAACAGTAGATCTCAAAAAGCTATATCTTTAAGTGAAATATTTGAGTTTTTGACTTAATCTCTCTATCTATCCTTACATGTCTGATTTGGAAGTGATCTCTTATCTCTTTATCCATCTTTAAATGCCAAAAAATAGGGGAAAGAGAAAAAGACATATAAAAATGAGAGAACAGGCAGAGAACAAAAGAGAAATCACANCAAAGAGGCCTTCGGGCACAAACACTTCCGAGTAGTGCTTAGCACTGAAAGTATTAATTTAACCTTTTCTCTTTTATGGGCTTCCTCTGGCCCTTAATGTGTCCCAAAGTGTCCAACAGTGTCCCAAAGAGGCCCTCAGGGCAAACACAACTCTTTGAGGGAAGTGCGAGGACGCACTTCGCGCCAAGGGGGAGGTGTGATGGGGCATAACCCCATCACTCCTGCCGGACACCGACAGTTCCAACTGTCGGGTGAACTCTGATCTCTTCCGATGCACAATTGCACGGAAGGACAAACAAACAAACAAAAGAGGAAAAGGACCCCGCAGAGACGGGCGAAGAGAAACAGAGGAAATAGTACACCTGTCTGACCTAACAGTCAGACAGAGACACGCCCGCGTCCAACGGCTGGAGGATGGCGTGGAAAAGAGGACCCCGCCATTTTGGCGGGAAGAGAAAGAGAAAACAGACGTGAATGTGACCATCTCGCACATTCACAGTTCAAAGGAACGGATTAGCGCCGTTTCCTGCACTTTCGTGCGGAAACCAAGCACTTTCCGTGTTGAAACACGTCGGAACCCCGCCCACCCCAAAGGGAGGAGACGGGGGAAGATTTAAGGCGGGCAAGGAGGAAGAGAAGCCAGTCTTCCGACGATCAGTCTCATTTTGTGTTCTACGACACGACAACAAAGCTCTTCTGATATTTCGTCACAATGTTCGCCGCATACATCCGCCGTCTTTCTGGTGCCGATGGAGGCCATCGCCAAGAGTGCCCACCAAACGTTCTCACCAAGCGTGCCCATGTCGGGGCAGTTGGCCAAGAAGTTGGTCGAGCAATTGGACTTGGTCTGAAGGACCATGAAGACCGCGGTGCTTCGGCACGCAGCGTGTCTGGAGTGGAAGGAGGGGCCAAGTGCCCGGGAGGAATGCGTGAGAGTGATTTGCGAGTGGCACTTAGTGCCGAAAGTATTAATTTAAAACCCGAACGATTGCGAGTTGGACTCAGTCCAGAATGGAAAGGGCCCGGGAGAAATCCCGGAGAGATGCCGATCGGACTCAGTCCTGATCGCGTCAAGTTCAACGCCTTTTGGTCCAAAGAGGAGAAGGCTCGATGGTTTCAGAGGGAAGCCGATCGGATTTGGGCCTGGCGAGAGGCCAGAGAGGGGAGAAATCCCGAAGATTTCCGAGTGGGACTTAGTCCCGAAAGTATTAATCAAACCCAAACCGAACCTCTGGCGGAGACGCCAAAGAGGCCCGCAAGGGCCCCAAAAGGGGCCCACGGGGCACCCGACCTCTCGGTCGAGGATGTGGACTCTCCCGTGAAGTTCAAGCAGTACTTCGGGAGTGAAGACTTGGGATTTGAACCCAAACAGGACCCCACCTCCCCTAACAGGGAGATGGCAACGAACCATGAAAGCACGCTTTCCAAATTCGAAGGTACAGCTCGCCCGAACACTATGGGAGAGTTGGTGAAGTTGGCCACTGGAAGTGGACCAGATCAGCACGCTGATCACTGCGCAACGGATGCTGAGGACCGGGACGAGGGGACCCGAGTGTTCATGTTGTCCGACTCCGGGGGGAAGCCTCTGGGGGATGGCAAACGCTCGGTGGCCGGCCAAGAGAGGGTGGAGAGTGGGCCCGGCGCCCCCTCGAAGCCTGGCCGAGGGATCTGGACACCGGAAACGGTGATCCCGATCCCGGTCTCCCTCGGAACCCTGACTTCCCTAGCCGCTTCGGCTTTGGACGCCCGAACCCAGGCATATTTTTATTCTTTTACTATCTTTCAAAAAACAGTAGATCTCAAAAAGCTATATCTTTAAGTGAAATATTTGAGTTTTTGACTTAATCTCTCTATCTATCCTTACATGTCTGATTTGGAAGTGATCTCTTATCTCTTTATCCATCTTTAAATGCCAAAAAATAGGGGAAAGAGAAAAAGACATATAAAAATGAGAGAACAGGCAGAGAACAAAAGAGAAATCACATTTTAACATAATTTCGCTTTAAGATCTAGGTTTTTAAACGGGTTGAAAGTTTCCTTATGGTAAAACTGTATGGATTGATCAAATACAGTAATTAATACAGTATAGTAATCATTATCCATCCATTCATCAGCCTGTACCCCATGGTTCGCACCTGGAGTGCAAGAGAAACACTTTGTTGCGGAGAATGATGTCAGCTCCATCACGCTGCACTACTCCGGATATCCGGACCCGAAGATCATGTGGAAGCACCGGGGCTGGGACATTGAGCATGGGCCCACCTCGAACATCAGGTGGGTACTGTGGGTGTGGGGTACGGTATGCAAGGAAGGGATGATGGTTGGAGTGAGGCTACCGTACTCCAATGACCGGTCCCTTATCATTGTTTAAGGGTGTCCACCCATGCGGGCACCGAAACGACGATCACATTCCTTGGCTTTTCCAAAGCAAATGCAGGACAGTACACTTGTATGGCGGAGAACCAGTACGGCAAGGCGGAGCAGAACTTGCTCATCGAAATTGCTTGTAAGAGGGGGAGAGGGAAGGGAGAAGGGGGTTCGATTGAGAAAAATGTGAAATTTGACAAATTCAGCCCGTCCGAGGTTCATCCAGGGCCTTAACAACAGGGAATGCTCATCCGAAAGACCGATGAGGTTGGATGTGCGAATAGAGGGCAATCCGGCGCCGGCGGTCAAATGGCTGAAGGTAAAGAGAAAGAGAGAGAGAGAGAGAGAGACGGAGAGAGAGAAGAGAGGGGACGGAATGCCAAATTTTGATTTTAAGGATTGGCGCCCAATTGTGGAGTCATCGAGGGTCCATCTGGTGCATGAGCCGGGACTGGACCTGCGCTCGTTGGTCATCGACCAGCCCATTTGGAGTGATTCGGGGATTTACACGTAAATTTATTATTTTATTTTAAATTAAAAATTATTTTGCTAAAGATGTATGGCATTGAACGACGCCGGCCAAGCAGTCACTTCCTGCACAATCACTATTGAAGGCAAGAAAGAACTTTGACCATGAGCATCGACCACTGATTTGGTTGGATTTTAGCCGAGACGGATTACCTGAAGGATCTGAAGCTGCGCGAACTGAAGAAATCCATCAAAATGGAACGAGGACCACTCCGGGAAATCTATGACATCCAGGAGGCCGACGTGGAGGAATATTCGGTCAGCGAGGCATCGGTGCAGAACGGAGCCAACGGGATGGTGGCACATGTGCAGAACGGAAGTTGATCGACCGGTTTCGAATGATCACAACAGCGGGACAACACTGATCATCGATCCCTCATTTTGGCCATTTTTTTGTTTTTTTTCGCATATGAATCAAATCTATTCCAAGCCTAGTCCCCCCCTCCCATCCTCCCCAACTTCCTTTATCATGCCCCACCCTCTTCCACTTGTTCCTCTCTCTCTCGTTTTCCCCAACTTCCACTCACTCAGATCGATCTTCCCACCCGCCCCCTCCTCCCCCTCTCACCCCATAGATTTGCCTTCATGCTTTTGCTCCCGTCAGTTGTCCCCGATCATCCCGACTATGCTCGATCCACCGATCAAATCGATTCCCCCTACTCCCGGGATATTTCATAGCTGATCCGCATAGTCGGGACTCGGACCCACCCCCTCCCCGCCCATCGTTGTT
>LDKF01000094.1:70619-86892 GCA_001026735.1 Rotylenchulus reniformis | reverse complement strand
TTGAAATGACTAATTCTTCGCATCCAATTATCATATCTTAGTATGTACATGATATTGTGTATAAATCGTCTTTTTATCGGTTCCAAACTTAAACCGATAAAAATTGCCTGCTGCTGGTCCAGGGGGCAATAATCCCTTCGTCGGATTTTTCCAATCCCTTCCTCCTCAATTTCTCCCATTTCTCTGCAGGGCGTCGTTTTTTGGCACTTCGGAAGCCGATGGACGAGGACCTTGACCGGGAGATCCAGATGCACAATGTGCTCAGGGACAGTCCCGAGCTGGCACGACTGCACCAGGTGTTGGCGGACGAAGAACGGGGCGAAGCTGTGCTCGTCTACGAGAAGTAAGCGGCACTTTTGGGCCAAAAATGGGGAAAAAGATTGATCGAATCCCCAAAGTGGCAAAGGGTCAGGCCAAGTCTCTTCCTTCTACTAGTTTCGTCCACTTTAAGGCCATAAAATGGTTAATGATCGCTCGGCCAGCCACAGCTGGCAATTTCATTCTTTGCCTCCAATATGCTTCAATTTCGGGAGATCCAACCAGATGGTGGGTGTCCAAGTCCAAGCCCGCCCGAGTCTTACTTAGCAGATGCATAAATAAGTAAAAGTAATGGATGGATGGGTGGATATCTGTTCATTTTATGGGATCCGACCAAATCCGGCAGAATTAGTCGGGTTTGGATCAATTTGCAACCATTCCGACCATCAATCATTTATTGCACTTACCCCTAGTAATGGTGCCCCTTACATATTCTCCGCCATCAATACCAAAGATTAGCGATTAACCAAAAAAATGGAATAAATCCACTCAAACGGTGAAGGAAGTGATTTGCTAATGAATGGGGAGAAAGAGAAGGAACACACAATTCCCGGCGGGGGAAAATGCGCAAACAATGGGACAAATCACAAAAGCACTCTTTGAGTAGTCCGTCATTTTCTCCCCCCCCCCTCCCTCTCCCAAATATTCATTTCCTTCTGTTTTGTCCTTCCAACTTTCAATGTTTTCCATGCGCTCTCTCAGTCCGATCAAAATGTATAAATAATTAAATAATTTGACATTTTAAAAGTTCAAAATGGGGGATCATTTCATCGTTCCGTTCAGTGCTGACCGATCGTTCATCGACTCTCTGCTTCCGCCACCGTCGGCCCGACGTTCCACGTCCCGATCGCCAACCGCTGGCGCAGGCGGAGGGGAAGAGTCGCCAAGACCCACGGGCACGCGGGAAGAGCAAGTGCAAGTGTTTGTGAGTGAAAAGCAGGGGAATGAAGCAAAGGAAATGGAACTCATTTCTTAAATGAGAATTCAAAACGTGGGAAGAAACTATTGGATCATTTAGACCCAAAATACCCTTTTGAAATGCGAAGGATCGAATTTGCAGGTCAAACAGTTGTTGACTGCACTGCAGTACATGCACCGGAAGGGCATCGCGCACTTGGACCTGAGACCAGAAGTGATCCTTCTGCAGGACGACCACCTGAGACTGGCAGACTTTGGCCAGAGCAGGTCCTCCATTTTTCAGCTCTTTCCAAAAAATGATTGGGATTTAAGACGCCTGATAAACGGCAAACTGATGCAGGGGGGATCGATCAAGACCAATCCCGAGTTCGTGTCGCCCGAAATTGTCGGAGGAGGGCGCATCACTCTGGCTTCCGACATGTGGAGTGTCGGGGCTCTGACATGTCAGCACAAAATGGCTTAATTCTATTCCTGACTTTTCGACCCTTTTCAAGATGTTCTTCTGGTCGGCAGATCGCCATTCCTTGGCGACAACGACGACGAGACCCTGCAGAATGTTGTGCAGGGGGAATGGTGTCTGGAAGGGCCGTCTGCGGAACATCTGTCCCCGGTGGCCACGGACTTTCTGCACAATTTGCTGGTCAAGAATCCCCTGTGAGAATCCAGGCCAATGGACTTTCTGAAAATTGTCCCAAATCATTTAAGACGACGTATGGACGTGGACCAGGCACTGGCACACGGGTGGCTGTCCGATCCGGAACTGAGCGATGCCAAATTGTCCACGGACTGTCTGAGGGAGTTCAAGTACCAGCACAAGTGGCTGGAGAGGCGAGTGTTCGTGCAGCAAACCCCGTCGGACCAGCTGACCCAACTGCTGGGGGCACCCGTGACGGCAATCTGTGCCAAGAGCGAAGACGCACAGGCGAACAAAGGTGGGTGGCATAAAGAGAGGGAGAAGGAGGGAGAGGGTTATTCATGGACAGAGGAGGGGGAGGGTATGGTAGGTAGGAGGAGGGAGAGTTAAGGAGGGGTACTACTCCATATAGGGGAGAGAAAGGGGGGAATGAATATTATTATTAGTAGGAAGAAGAGGTAGTATACTGTGGAAAAAGTAGTAAGAGATACTGTACAGTACAAGGAAAAATAAAATTGGCGAATCAAAGAAAGGTACCCAAAATTTTCAGGAGGAAGACCCGTGGAACCTTGTCGAGCCGAGCCTTATGCCATCTACGATTATTTGCAGATCAAAGAAGAGACTAGGCCGGAGGGGGCAAGAAGAACATTGCCGATCAAAGAACGAGATGCAGTCGGCAGAGGAGTGCCGGCACTTCCGTCGGTTAGTCCGAATAATATTGAAATAATCGAAGGTCCATTAATCTCAATTAGCTTAATTGTATTCATTAACCGATAATCCGGAAATTAAGGAGCAAATACCCGATAAATATAATTCCTCAATTTTAAGCGACGGGGCGTTCCTCCGTCGCCCCATTCCGGATCGCCCTTCTCCACCAAAGGCGGATACCCTCCTGGCTATCAGCCACCTCCGTTGCCGCCACGACGGAGCGGGTCCGCGGATTCATTGGCGGATTCAAAAGCGCCTCCGGTGCCGGATTGGATCGTCAAACAATTGCCGCCCGGGGTCAAACCGGAAGATTTGGTAGGCGAATGATCAGGAAATAGACAATTCATCCAACAATCATAAGGGGCCATTGATGTGTTTTTCATTCATCCCGTGAAGGTGTGGGATCCTCGATACGGCGGCGGTTTCTACTTGCCCACCCACCTGCAGCCAAAAGGCATTCCTCCGCAGCAACAAGGTCCGCCCCGGAGCCGGAGCAGCGGTTCCCTAGGGGGTCAGGCGCCGCCTGTTGGTCCTCCAGGTAAATCCAATACTTTTAGATTGACCACAAAATGGCACTTTGGTACCATTATTTTTTGATTTCATTTTTAGGAATTTCAGGCGGTCCCCCTGCGGCTGCCGGAAATCTTGCCCCTTTGCCCGACAAAATTGCCAAGAAAATTGAGGCGATGGCCGCGGCGGCCGCCGCCAAACAGCAGCAAAAGGAACCGAAGACGGAGTCCAAGACGGATCAGCAACAACTGCAACAGTTGGTGAGCGGATTGGTGGATCAGAGCGAGGAGGCCGAGCTGATCAGACAGCTGAACGCGGCAGAGTTGAAGCTGGAGGATCTGAAGGTGGACAGAGACGGGCAGAGATGGAATTTGAATCCGGAAGGCATTTTAGAATCCGCAGTCATCCCTGATGAAGCTGATCCGGGGAGAGCGTCGACAGATCCAGGCAATTTTCCGGAAATATTCATTGGAGTTGAAAATGAATTTATTTTCAGGACGAGTTGGCCAACAGGGTTCTGTCGGACATCTCTGAAGAGAGTTCGGTCCGTTCCGCGGGAAGCGATGAACGTGCCCAGCAGAGACAGGTTAGTCAATGCCAGCAAGTCGCGCGGATTTTGGAACCGAAAAGGGACCAAGTCCTGTGTGAAATTTGATACAATGAATGGGTCTGTGGTGAGGTGGTGAGAAGCCTCACCTCCCCAGCAGACCACAAAGTTGTTTCCTGTTTTGAGTCCATTGGTAAAATCACAATCACCGATTTTTGCCTTAAACCCATTTCATTTCAGCGACTCAATTTGGAAATTGTCGGACCCAAGGAGGATGATCTGAGCACCACAACCACCGCGGAACACGAAGGACCCTCGTCGAGCACTGTAACTCCGCTGGCCTCGCCAGCCTTTACAGCAGAATCGCCGCAACACCAATTCTTCGGAGACCGCGAGGTATGATATTGGACATGGCCAATATTGGACATGGGCCAATTCCATTCCATGGATTCTCTCATCATCCATTCATTTTCAGTCATCGCCTCCGGAAGTGCTTGACGAGCATGCCCAGCAATTCTCCAGTCAGAATCTTCCCCTGAACATCTCGACCTTCCGAGAACAGCCTCCGTTCCCCAACGGAACTGTGTTGGACCCGCCGGAGCTGGAACTTGCCGCCAAAGGAGTCAAATCCGGAAAATTATCGCCGAGGGAGGAGCACACGATGAGTGTGCACATCGGCACGAAACGGGGTCTGCAGCGCCAGGAGGAGTTGTCCGAACGGACAGAGCCCGAACCCGGCGAGGACAGGCAAACTAAAAGATTCCCCGCAAAAAGGGATCATTGTTTGGATTGCAGAGAATCCACTCCGCTGGCCATGCCACAGCCGAAGGAACACGCAAATGGAGGAGTGACACGGAGGGAAAAAGATGAAAAGGACAAAGGGTATAAACCGGTGCCAGACACAGAGTTTGATCTGTTGATGGATGCGGTGGAACGAGTGAAGCAGGACAAGTTGGCCAGTGTCAAGCAGAAAGAGCAGCAGGAGAAAGTGGCAAGACAAACAAATAATCCCGGAACAAAATGACCATTTGGACCCACCCAATAAATTCAGGGACGCCAATACCTGGGGGAATCTGTGGAAGAACTGGAGAAGTACAGACCCAGCACGGTGTATCGCGAGTACGAGCTGGAGGTGCAGCGAGGGAAGCCCCTGGTGGAGGATTTTGCATGGGAATCGCAGTACCAAATCGGGCCGGAAACACTGTTGATCCCGGCACGGGGGGCCAGATTCAACGCGAGAGTGAGGGACTACCGGCGAGAGATGTGGGGGGACAGTGCGGCACAAGTGCTGGGGGGCATTCTCGGGTACCGCAACCAGGACATCACGGTCCGGGAACGCAGACGCTACACGGACCTGCTCAGGGGTAAGAGAAGGAGGAGGGTGACAGAGAATTGTAGTCACACGGAATNGGGGAGAGAGAGGAGGCAATCGGAAAATGATTAAGGGTGATGTAGAATGTCGAGTCAGGGACGGGAATACGAGATTGAGAATAGGCTGATATGGATGGGGCGGGCTAATTGGCAACAAGGGGATATGCACCATAAGGGGATATCGAATTCAGAAGATGGCCTAATCGCCAAATCGGTGGACACCGTCAGCGAGGGACTGCTCCAAAAGCACCAAGGTGCATTGAGACGAGTTCAAGGCGAAATTGGCCAGGAGGAAAAGAGAGAAATTGCGGATGAAAAGCCAAATGGCAATGGGAATGGAGGAGAGAAAAGTGGGCAAAGGAAGGGGGACATAAAATGTGCGTAAACTAAAGAGCATAATCGCGGCTTAGAATTTGCGCCCATCTTCCGCGTCCGCCTGCGCGACGCGTTCTTTTGCGAAGGCGCCGCTCAAACAGTGTTGGAGTGCCAGCCGATGGGCAATCCAGCACCGGATGTCACTTTCTTCCATCATGAAAGTGCCATTTGCGACGATGGAAGACATCAGATCACGCGGCAAGGCAACACTTGGAGGTGAGGGAAGGAGGAGAGGGATTGGAAGAACTATGTTTGGATGTCGTGGGATCAGTTCGGGATCAACAAAACTGGGATCAGTTTTGTTGAATAAATTCCCCCCAATCAAATCAATTCGATTTGTTGGACATTGGTCCCCCATCCCCGGTCAGATTGACCATTTTGCGTCCGATGGTCGGCGTGGACACAGGCGAGTATTCCTGCGTGGCTGAGAATGAACTTGGCCGGGATCGGTGTGTGTGCAAATGTGCTTGCGGAGGTTTGAGTCAACTGACAAAAAGACAAAGTGGAAATTGCATCGATTTTAACAGAGCCCCCTGAGAGACCATCACGTCCGGATGTGGAGTTGTCGGCGGACACCGAAGTGTACATCAGCTGGGAGGCGCCAGAACGACTGCCAGTCACACTCGAGGGTGTTGTGTACAGGTATAAGGGGATGGAGTACGGTACGACATTCCCTGATTACGATATTCCAACGGAAATGATCAATCCCTAGGTTGGAATGTCGACCGGCGGGCGAGAAAGACGCATTCGCGGCATGGACAGTGGTGAGCAATTGTGTGGAGGACGAAGCTGCGGTGGTGAAGCACCTGATGCCGATGGTAAATTTGAGCAGAGGAAATTCGACAAAAGACGAGGGATTTTAGGGCATTTACCAGTTCCGAGTGACGGCACGGAACGAGTTCGGCTGGGGTGTCCCCTCAATAACATCGCGCATCATCCGGACGCACCCCAGGGGTAAGCCTAGAAGGGCAAGGATGGAATGGGCTAAATCGAAATATTATACCTTTTGGAGTTTTAATCAATTTATTTTTGTTTCTCTTATAAGGCATCCCCAAGCTGAATCTTGAAGTTCTCCGGCGCGAAGGTCGTCGCTTCGCCGTTGTGACGATGCCCCAGAAGAGCGGGCGCAAAGGCGCCGGACTAACCGAAATTGTGGAGGGTAAAATGGGGGAAACCGAAAAAAATTGACACACACAAATATTTTTTGAAGAATTGAAGGAGAGGGAGGAAGAGAAGGATGAAGAAGAGGGAGAAGGAGAAGAAGGAAAGGAGGAGGAAGAGGAGGAAGTGGATGAAGGGCCACGGACGGAGGAGAAGGCAAACGGAAGCGGAAACGGAGGAGGGAACGGCAACGGAAACGGCAAGCGGATCCCGTTGAACAGCACGGAAGACCCGTTGAAGCGGTTCCAGGTAATGATGGATGGATGGAGATCCGAGTAGCGGATGAGGGCCCAACAGAAAGGGGAAACCCGAAAAGTGCCAAAGTTGATCAGCCTCAAAACAATGCATCTTTTTGGGCACAATCTAATCCGCTCCCTTTTGGCCCTTATTGTTTCTATTGATTGATCCTTTTTCAGTTGGAATCGGAGCTGTTCCGGGGCCAATTCAGCGTCATCCGGTACGCGGTGGACTCCAAGTCTGGTGTGCACTGCACGGTGAAGATCCGCGCGACACCCAGCCACGGTTCGCTGATGTTCGCGACGCCAGCGGAACGAATGCGCGCAGCGCAGGCCGAGTACGACGCTCTGGCGGACTGTCAGCACGACAATGTGGTGCAACTGATCGCGGTAGGAATACTCGGGGAATTATTTCTTAGGCCAATCCCGGCCCAATTGCGCGAACTTTTCAGGCCTACTCCTCGGACAATGCCTTTCTGTTGCTTTTCACGGAACGCCTCTACGAGAATCTTTTCCAGCGCTTTGTCAGACTGGATTCCTACACGGAAGAGCAAATTGTCTTCGCAATGCGACAAATTGCTTCCGCATTGCGATGGATTCACTTCAAAGGGTGCGAGAATCCAAATTTAAAAAGAAAAAACCCAAAAAATTGGTCAATTCAGAGTGGTCCATTCGGACATCGAGCCGACCAACCTGATGTTCAGCTCCAAACGCGCATGGCTGCTTAAAATCGTGGACTTTGGCCGTGCCCGAAGCGTTGGCTCTAAAGAAGGCGCCGCCGGGGATGGACAACTGATCGCCGAGTGGACGGCGCCGGAAGTGCTATTGGCACGGCAAAATGGGGCCAAAAATGGTGGGAAAATTGAATGACAAAAATATGGGAAAAGTTAAGGTGGTGGACCCGATAGGGCACTCGCAACGGCAAATCCGCAGACGGATATGTGGGGACTGGGACTGTGCACATTTTGCCTGTAAGAAAACAGATCAATTTACTTTGGATAATTCCCCGGATTATCAGGCTGGCCGGATTCCATCCGTTCGCGGATGATGACGACACGGAAACGGATGTGCGCCGGCAGGTAGGGAGAACAGAGAACAATAATGAAAAGGGACCATTAATTTCCCCTTTTCTCCTCTTTTTTCGCCTTTTTATTTTCATTAATAAAGTTCGCTTTTTGTCAGGTTCTGGAACAGCGTTGTGACCCCAACCTGATCCCGGTGCAGGCATCGGAGGAGGCACTTCGATTTGTGGTGTGGGCATTGAAGAAAGATCCGGGGTCAGTGGGTTGGAACTCTGAACAGACGCCAAACCGGTTTAAAACCACCGTCAGACGCCGAATGCGAGCGGAAGAGGCACTGAACCATCGGTTCCTGGCCTCAGATGCGTCAATGGTCCGGAGACGAGAACACATCCGCTACTCGTCCCATCGACTCTTCCGCACCGCCGAACGACGACTGCGGCAGCAAACGCAATTTGCGCGGAATGGAAGCGGAAATGGCCATTCCGGAGGAAACGGAAATAAAGGGCGGAAGGAAATGGCGGGGACAGGGGGAGGGGCACAATCCGGAAGAGCCGCGCAAAACGGCGGAGGAAGGAAAACAACGGAGACGGCGGCAGGAGGCACAGCGCCGACGGGGACGCCGAAGCGGAGAATGGTGTCGGCGGAGTGTTGATACAAAGTATTGTATTGCGTGAGTGTGGAATTGTTATATGATAATTCATCGAATAATCATACATTCAACTTGTTCAAAACATTTAAATTGGATAAACATATTCTTATCAAGATTTGGTGGAAAACAATGAATGATTGTGTGAATTGGAGAAAGTGATAGTTGCCATACAACGAGTGAATTCAGCTTTGAATGAAAAAAAAATACAGAAAAAGAACACGAATCTGAAGGACAATTTTTAATTGTCTTTCTCCATTCCGAGGCACGATTTCACCGTTGGTTTAAGCGCCACATAGACCTGTGGGGAAAATGGAATGTTTTATTAATTCCAAAACAAATCGAACAATTCACCCAAATGCCGAAAAGGGCTGTCAAAGACACGGGGATGGCGACAATGCCGGCACTGAAAATGAATGTGGCATTTTGCCCATTTGACAAGTTGGCACCTGACAATGCCCATCTGGAGGGTCACCACGGTGGCGGCCACGGCTCCGGAAGCCGCACCGCCAAGGCCCAACCCGAAGAGGGGCGAGTCGCCGCAGGCCAGCATGGCCGAGGCACACGTGGTCACCCGCTTCTCCTCATTCAGGCGCTGGTAGCGTTCCAGCTCGTGCTTAACAATGTAAGTTTAATTAGTATTATTTTCCCGAATACTGTATTAACCCAAATAACACAAATACCAACTCACTCCATTACAGAGGAATCACTGAATATCCTTAATTTGCATACAGGGATGTCACCCATCCACCCATCCTACTCCGTATTATACTTTGCATGATCTGGCTTGATTCTGGTCATGCATGGCTTGCATGATCCCTGGTCATATAGCCGCAGTGAATGCACTCACGTTGATGGACTCCTGCAGGCGTGCCAGGTTCTGGTTGCGCACATCGCCCGAGTAAATCTTCGGGCACCGGTCGTAGATGTTCAGTGCTTTGATGCCGTGCTTGATGTGTGCCTCCAGCAGTTTCTTCTCCGCCATCATCCGACTCGATCGTGTTGTTCTGTCCATGGCCCTGCAACGGGATTATTAGTCTTGTTTATTACTCAATGGGCAGATTAAAGCAATATGTATAGAAAAATGAGACTTTTAAGGCGGTAAAAATAGTTATTTAAGCTTTAAGTGGACGTTATACGGTGGAAACGGAGATCACGTATCAGATGTGTACGTTCAACGTCCAAGCGCAAGTCCTACCTGGCGCCGAGCCCGTGAAGGCGGCTTAGCTTTTACCGCGCATATTCCTGCGAAAGTACAAACTCATTGGCTGATCCTTCCTCTCCTCCTTAATACCCACCCGAACACATTCGATGAATTTGCGCACCGTCACCGGTCTTCCGTTCAGCATCTTCGGCTTGATCACACTGGGTGCGATCAGCGACTCGACCAATCGTTTCATTTCGTCTCGGAACAACGGTTTGATCTCTGAACCTTTTGATTATTCCCATCCCATCCCTTTTTGGTTTTGTCCTCTCCGACCCTTGACATGGCCCCGGAATCCGGCATTCTGGTCCGCCACCTTAGGGCCCGGATGCGGCATCAGGTAGCAGTTTATGCCCTGTTCAAAGCATTGCCGGATGTTCCGGCTCACTTCCGAAAGTACCGGCCCTTTTTCCTCCGACTGTTTAAGGGTCTTCTCCAAAAGTCGGTTGCCTCCCTCAGCACCGTAGATCAACTCGTCGGTCAGTTTGAAGTCGCGGATCACAAAAGCCAAACGCTGCAACAAAAATGTGAAAAGGGCAATAATCTGTGAGAAGTGTGAGAGAAAGCAAAACAGGACGGACCTGGAAAGGCTTGCCGAACTCTTTGGCCTCGGTGTTGGCCAATTTGCCGTACTCCGTGAAGCATGAGAACAGTGCCATCGCCTCGTCCGGAATGCCTTCGGCCAAATTGAAACATTGCACCGAACTGAGCATTGTGGACAGGGCCAAGACGGCCGGAGAAGTGCCCGGGTTGGATGTCGAACTCGAAAAGGCACCTGAGGAATTTGTGAAGCATACTTTGTATTTGTACTGCCAAAAATGTTTTCCATCGGATTCTCCCACCTTGGTTGGTTCCGCCACTTCCGCTGGCGTATCCGGAAGATCCGAAAGAAACGGTGCCAGAGGTGCCGGAAATGCTTCCGCTGCCAGTGGCACTCTGTTGATGTGCCGTGCTGAGGGAATTGTTGCCGGGGTTGTTCTGGTCCAGACACCCCTGGGTGTCCATCTTCAAAATGTCCGGGATTCTTCAAATTTTTGAGAACATTCCCGTTGTCCAGGTTTGTTACCCCGTCCCCGCACCTTACGCAGCGGGTACTTTTCTCGTAATTTCATTTTTCCCTCTTTCCTGTGAGTATTTATCCAATTAAAATTACAAAACATTTTGACTGTGCCAATCGCCTAGTTTCCCCTCTTCATGGAAGATCTACGGTGAGCAATGATGTCCCTCAACTTCTTTTTCCGGAATCAACCAAATCCACCAGTTTTCTTGGGACTCCTGCCCCAAACCCGAAGCTCCAAAGACTGAGCATAAATTAATACAAAATGATCTCGTATATCCAAAATTTGTGTCTTTTCCCATTCAATAAATCGTTGTTAATTTCTGTGCTTTTCCATGAACATTTCCCCAATAAGTTGCTTGTTTCTGCTGATGAATGAATGGATTATGCCTTCGGTGCTCAAATGTCCCCCCNCCCCCCCCCCCCCCATCACTGACCAACAACACGGCGTATCTCTCTCCGTTGGCCGCGTCGATCAGAATCGGCTCCGCCCATATCCAAATGCCCCCGGTGCAGCGTTTTGGGCCAGATTTGTAAAGAAACCCCTGCAATACAACAAGTCAGTCACCAATGTGTGTATTCTCCCGCCAATTTTGTCATTTTCCCGTCAAAGTTCCCGCCCCGCCCACCTCCACAATGTCATCGTCGGTGATCCACTCCTCAAGCTCCAACTCTTGCTGAAATTGAACAATTTGCACAAGTATGCATGCATAGAGCTAGCCCATTCAAAAAAGGTATTAATTCAAATTGCATAAAAAATCAAGAAATCGATTGTAAATTGCTCGCAATTGCTTGGGCATTCAATTTTTGGTTTATTTGATACATATTTCGATGATAATACTTTAAAAATGGGGTTTTGGCAATTATTTTTGGGTTTTCTTCAATTTTCTTTGTTTCTTTCACCTTTCCGGTCATTTTTCTTGCTTTTTGCCAAATTTGCTCTAAAACAACATTTCCCACATTCTTTTGGGTGTACTGCAACTTGTAGAGGTAATCCAGGAAGAAGTTCAGCAAAAAGCTCTTGCCCTTCCGACACGCACCCGACACACTGATCACGGCGATCTGTGGCGGAAAGGGGAAGTGATCGGTGATCAGATCAGTGTGGGAGAGGAGGAGGAGAAAAAGTCGATTTTGCAGAATTTACCAACCTTTCGGTTGACTATGGCGGCGTGTCCGAGCACCGCGTTCAGTCCGCCCTTGTTCAGCTTCAGCACATTCGGGTTTGAGGAGCTGGGCACAAACAGCTGGACGGGCTGCAACGAATTAATCAGTTGGTGGATATTCTCCAAAATCAATAAATTCCACTCCCCAAATCTGTCTTTGGCTATTTCATTCACAAATTGCTTACTCTGATCCGATTCCGGTTCTCCATCTGACAATGCGTGCCGCGTTCGATGGCCGCGAAGTTGGGTTTGTAGAAGATGAGCTGTTGCTGCTGGAACTGCTCGCTGTCCCCGTTGTGCTGCTGCCGATGTTCCTGCTCCTCCTCCTCCTCCTCTGGTTCTCTCGCCTCCTGCTGTTGTTGCCTGCTGTCTTTTCGGATTGACGGCGAATTTGGCGGCGGAATGAACGCGCCCCGTCGCGCGAAGGGATCAAAATGGCGGACGGAAGCCTGGAGGGTTGGACGGAGTTTGTCCGGGACTGTGGGTTGAGGGCCGATAAGGGCCGGACGAGTTTGGCCCTGACCGGGCTCGCCCGGAAGGGACTTCCGCCTCTGTGCCGGTCGCGCACGCTTTACCGGAGGCGTCGGTGCTTTGCGCGGGCGCCGACTGCGCGAAAACCCCCTCATGGCGGACATTGGGACGCGGTGGGTGGGGAATTTGGGCGGATTTGGGAGGAATTTGCCGGAATTTGTGGGTGGTATCCCTCCCGATGGCCCCTTAAATCCGCCGCCACTCTCGCGTGGATCATTTTGGGCGAGGTAAAAGAACACTTTCCTCAAACCTTCAGGGTGCTTAAATGCTTGAAGGGCAGGCACCTCGAGTCCATCCACGGGAAACCCAAAACCAACACTCCAAAGAGCCAGAGGGTATTTGTTCAGCAGAAAAGGGTAGCGACGAAGGCAAAGAGTTCAGCGGCTGGGAGGGTGCGAAAGTCACTCTCAATGCCCAAACTCTCCTCGTGGATGATAATGGCACTTATCGCCAGGGAAATGCGGAAATGGTGGGCCAACACTTCAACCGGCTTTGGGATTACCCGAAAAGTGTGTTCTTCGTCTCTCCATTCACAATTTGCACTTTTGGCATTTTGAAAAGTGAAAAGTGACAATATTATCAATTTTGTTTCGTTTTATGGTAAGGGGAGGGTGATAGTGTTTTGTGTTTTCCAAATGTCCTTAAAATTCACAATGTTGAGGGTGGGGAAACCTTAGCGCCCACCGATAGCGAAATCTGACACCGATGGGTTAAAAGCTTGCAAAGGAAATGTGACGAATGGGATGGTGCAGGCACACAAAAAGGCATTTTAGGGCGAAATGGGGGAAAGGAGAAGAATTCGCGATTTACGAGCAAATTTTGGAATTTTTAAGGCATCCAATGCCATCATCCTCCTTATGCACACCAAATCCCGCCAAAACGCCAGAGCCAATAAGCCGCTAATCCGCACAGAGCGATTGGAGTGGGGGACCATCAGACAGACCAAGACACGTAGGAACTGGAGCGAAAGTAACATGTTCAGCAAAAATCGATACAAACATGGGTGATTATTTGGTTGAAAAGTTTAATTTTTGCAAATGACAAACTGACGAGTGGGGGGGGGGGTGTTGTTTATGTATGTGTGTGCTCTTTGCACGGAGGTAATGGTCCTTTTGGCACATTTGCCCGACCTTTTCATTAATAATATTTTCCGGGCGATCCCTTCCCTCCCCTCCCCTGGGGCTCCACCAAATGACATCTGCTGGCTGAAAGTGACAATTGGGTCACTCTGCCATTTGGCCAGATTGGTCCCCGATGGGCTTTTGCCTCGGAACTCCTTCCCTCCCTCCCCAACATTCCTTCCCCTTCTCTTCTCCTCCTCCCTCTGTCTTTGATGACTTCCCTCGTCGTCATTGGGACTAATAAGAAGGGAAATCCCCTAGTTTTGTTGCTTTTGCTGATTGGGACCAGATTGTGGGGCCCAAATGTCAAAAAATAGCTCTTTCATAAGAAAAGCGAAAAAGATTTAGTGCCCGGGCGATGGAAGATTAAAAGGTCCAATACGCTGAAGATTGGCCAGGATGGAATGTGCAAAAAGCTGAGGGTGGACGCAGGACGAGGATATTATAGTCCATCCTCTTCCCCTATCCTCTCCCCCTCCCCGTCTTATAACTTTGCAGATCCCGAGATCGATCAATCCCGAGCGAAGGTGGCAGAGGGTGGAGTGAGAGATACATATTGGAGGAGTTCTTCCTCCTGCCCAGAGGAGGGGGATCGCGATAGTTTTTCCCATTCCACAGAATGACACGGGGATGTTGGGTAAGAAGAAGCAAAGAAAGAGGGATTTGGCCGAGATTTTGGGGCTTGGCAAAAAGTGAATGGGTGGAGGGAGCGCGCGAGATTTTTGTTTGCTTATGGTGGGAGGGAAGAACGTGGATGGATCTGGGACAGCAACAAATTGTTCAGTTTATATTAATGGATCGATCCAAAGATGATGGATTTGGTGAAATGAACCAAGCTCGGCACCACAATCCTTTATTTGTGTTTCGATTTTCTGCGATGCACTAACTATACATTTGTGCCAATTCACCCCAATCACTTTCACCCTCCCCCTCCGATCACCCCTCCTCCTCTCCATCTTCTGATCAGTATTTGCCCTGCTGCAATCTTCGTATTGCCGGACTCGGCATCTGCATGTTGCTGCCCCGTGCAGTCGTGTTCCACGTGCGTTCGTACCGTTCCGCCTTGCGCAGTTTGGCGTATCGGTAGTAGTGGAANCCCCCCCCCCCCCTCCCTCCGATCACCCCATCCTCCTTCTCCTCCTCCTCTCCATCTTCTGATCAGTATTTGCCCTGCTGCAATCTTCGGATTGCCGGACTCGGCATCTGCATGTTGCTGCCGCGTGCAGTTGTGTTCCACGTGCGTTCGTACCGTTCCGCCTTGCGCAGTTTGGCGTATCGGTAGTAGTGGAACACAACGCCCTGGGCCATCCAGAGCAGGACCAGAAGCAGCAGGAAGCCCAGCTCGGTCTGGCGCTGCCAGGCGAGCAGTTCGATGTCCTTTGCTTTGCCTAAATGGAGTTCACTCACTATCAGTGCTTTGCTGGCCTTCAAATTCAAATTATTGTTCATCTACCATGATTGTTTTCTTCAGCATGGAAGGATCCGATTGGGCGGCCGATCAATGCCGACGAAGTTCCGTTGTATAGATACTGCTTGATCAGGTCGGGGTCCAACTCCAGCACCAACAGCATCAGCACGGAAATCGCCAGGGCCACGATGGACACACCCTTGCGCAATTCATTGAATCCAAAAATTGGCAATAATTTTACATTGATAATGAGGAAGAACAAGCAGTAGCTGGACTTGTCTGTCCACCAGGCATAGATCAGAGTCAAAGAGGCGAACAAGTTGAACAGTGCGGGAAGGGTGAGACGCCAGAAGGGGTGCAGACCCTGGAGGGACAGCCACAGGAGCAGAGCGTTGCTGAGCAGAAACTGGAAGCCAACGAGCAGGGCCAGACGCTGAAAAATGAAGGAAAAGATTTGGAGGAGGATTCATTCCTTTGGTTATCACAAAAAGGAAAAACGTGTGAAGCTGATGATTGTGAGAGATGAAAACCTTGCTAGGAAATGGCTAAACATTAACCAACCCATCACATTCCCTATCAACAGCATTTTCCTACCTCTTGACTATGAGATTTTGGTTTTTTCCCAGGGGTTCCCCGTTTTCTTGGTGCTTGCTGTAAATTTACCTCGGTGCGTGCACTCAGGCATCCCAGGGTGTAATACTCGTAGAATTTGTGTGTGCTCGGCATTTGTCCAAGGAAGACCTTCCGGTGACCGTGGAGATCGCAAAGTCCCGGCACCTGGGAATGTTTATGTCCTAAATGACGCGTAAAAGGAAATGATAATTGGTTTTGGATGATGACGACACGCGATGGCACGATATGCAATGGCAATGGGGGAAAAGGTGTCGATCCCATATGAAAGGAGGGGGTGGATTGATTGTACAATTGGGGAGGGGGGAGGGGGGGGGGTGTCGCGAGAAGCAATGTCCCATCAGATCATCAGACTAGATGAAAAGCTATTCAGATCAATGGGGGACCCATGATATGTATAAAGAAACAGAAAAAAAACACATGCTTTAACTCCCCGTAAGGCACATTTGATCCGGGTGAATTAAAACTCGGACCTTTCCCCCCCCCTCCTCCATAGAAGGCGAATGGATGGATTTTATGTATGTGCACAGATGTAGATGATCATTTTCTTGCCTGCCGAGTACAAATCATCAAGATTGAAGTTCGCATTTTGTTTGCCTTTTTTGACGTTTGGGAGGGAGGGGAAGGAGGAGATTTTTGGTCTTATGAGTGGGGGGGGAATGGAGGAAGGGTGGGGGTGACTAAAGGTCGATTTACAACGGGATGATTAAAGG